>JAUTYZ010203105.1:286-10604 GCA_032273725.1 Panulirus interruptus
GCCCATGTGCTTTAGACTACATTATAGAAGCTTATTTATTTGTGTAAGAAGATAGAAAATATACATTGTCCTGTGTAGAATTGTTATCCATCTCTGTTTAACTGCATACTCGTATATACCGTAGTGATAGAGATTTAGATGTAACTAGAATATTTGCCAGAAATCTTTAGCATGATAGTTTAGCAGTTAGATATATTACAGCTCACATTTAACATGAGTTAACTCATTTTTTAAATTTTCAGGAACACTTACTTGTCAACTATATCCTTGAGCTCTTTGAGTGTAGGCACCAATTCCCTTTCTTACAATGACCGGCTCTTAGAGACACGACCTGAAAAACTTGTCCTTCCTTCTGGCAAAGTGACAGAGATACACCTCAGTTTTGTTCCTCAAATGGAAGATGTGGGAAAGAAAGTTAAAGTGAGTATATAATGAAAATTGTAAGGAATATGCATAGATTCATATTTAAAACCTAATGGCCGCTGAAATTAAGTTGAAGTAATGTGGGGAAAGACATATGCAGAAGCAATGACAGTGATGATTCTCAGACAGCTTGGTAATATGGATGCAGACAAGCATCATAATTCTAATAAGAGTCTTTTCATTTAATGTACTGCGTATCTTTCATATGTTCTCTGCTTAAATGGAAGTGTCACTATCCCTCTTGCTTTATCATTTGATTTCATCAGACATTCTGCTTAATTAAATGTACTTTTTGGCTTTCATGTAATTTTTCATTCATTCTGGGACATAAGTGTTAATCAGATACCATTTTTTCTCCGTGCTCTTGTTTGGATGGTAAAAACCATATCACTTGTACTCTTTTTCTCCCACTTTTAATGTTTTCATGAATGATTGGACCTGAATGCCCTTTCTTGAACCCTACGTGGCACATAGCTGTGGTGGTACTGCTCAGAATAAGTAACTTCAATGCTGGCTTATAGTTTACCTTGATACAGGTGTTCTCTCTTCATTAGTGAGGGGTTGATGATTCACTCCATTTCAGTTTGAGCACCTATAGCCTGCATATGGCTAACTTTCAAGTGCTTTTATCTCTAGAAATGAGTAAATTAGTTTACTTAGAATTTTGCAAGAAATGTAAAATTTCTGAGCAGCTGTAGCCTATTCTACATCAGAGGCTTAGCCACCACTGGCATGTCTCTGTAGATTTCCAGGAATCTTAAACTCCATATTGTCAGGAACTTAATGATTTCTTAGACTCACAGATTGAATTACACTTATTTCTGTAACTACTTGTCAGTCCAGCTTTTGTTTACTCTACTGTTTATTTGTGAACATGTCTTGTACACTTGCACACTACTATCATGTAGTCTTTTGAATGTTATCAGGTTTAAGAAGTGTATGTTTGTTTACTTCGTCAGTATAGACAAGATTGCAGTCTTAAGCATTTTATGTAATATCCTACCATAAGTCTTTTCTCACATTTATATTTCTCACCAAACATAAGTTGATGTGTGAAAGTCAATTGAGATGATGCTTGCCCTTGAACCTCCTGTGTTGATGGGAAAAGATATTCTTAGTGCAAGCACTAATGATCCCTTTATATAATCGTCTTATGAACATGCACCAGGTAGAGAATATCTCTTAGGTTATCAATAGTTGCAGATGTGAAGTCAACAAACAAATATTTGAGATAGAGTTTGTTTTATGCATCAGTTAACAAAATATTTGAGGTAGAGTTTGTTTTTGCCATCCTGCTTAATGCAGACAATGTTGATGTGACATAGATAGAATCAGATATGTTTGGGTTATTTAAAGTGCTTTTTTAGCTTTTTATGCAGCAATCTGTATGTTTCTTACGTTATGGAGATTTTTGTTTTACAGAAAACTTCTAATTTATCATCAGAAAAACATGCAGTGGTCTTTGCAGGAGATCTTTACTGATGGTGGCAGAGAAGGAAGTTATAAAAAAATAGTTCTAGATTAGCAGTTACTAAACTGTGAGCAGGTCCTGCCTAATTAGTTATTTTATTCCTTTAGATGTTTGATATGTTTTGACATGTTGATACTGATTAACTAAGTTTGTCAAAACATTGGAATTACACCAGGAATAAGTATGTGTCAACTGTATATTTTCTTATTCTTTTATAACAGATCGCTCTAATTTTCTTTCCTTCTCTAACAAGGTAACTCCAGGAACAAACAAACAGCCCTCCTCATTTGAATATATATATTCTCTGGCAGTCATATATAATGTGTATATATTAGAGAAACCTTATTTGCACAAATTTTAACATGTGTAAGGTTTAGTTTGGCTGCTGTTGTCATATGAACAGTGGAAAGATTTTTTTGTGTGAATTTTAGTGATGCTGATATATGGATAGAACTTTACTTCTAGATACGTACCGATAATCCAAATAATTGTGCAACAGGTGACTGGTGTGCGTGCTCAGATAGGTATACCAGGCAGCAGCTTAGTTGTAAATCTTCAGTGGTCTGGACCAGGAAATGAAGGGGTCACAATGCATGCTGCTAACACACCTGCATTTCCCGAGTTCAGGTAAGATTTAACTACCAGCCTTCAGGAATGATAATGATTTCATTATAAAACTTTGTGCAGATGATGCACACATTCAAGCAGGTACAAATACATGGAGCCCTATACCTACTGATAGATTAAAAAATCAGTCAGCTTATGAATGTGTTACATTCACTTGGATTGTCCATTCTTAAAGTTTTGGACAAACAAATACTAATCGCTTACTAGCCTACCCAGTCTGATGATCTGTGCATGCCATTACCTTCTCAGTCACCACTCTCCCATGCAACTTACCGGGTATGCTCAACAAAAGGAAATAGCTTCTTGGATATGTAAATGTAGGAAGATTTACTCTTAAATCAAGCACAAAGTTTCATCACTGTAATATTAACGAATTGATCTATTGATAATTTAGTATACGTGTTGAAACAGTATTTGTCGATCAATTACTTGCCTTTAATTTATTAAAGAAATTAATTATATAAGAATTGCAGACAGAAAAGCAGCTGTCAGCAAAATTAAACCACCAGCATTAAATAGAATAGAGATTTTTAGATAAAGGATTATAGTTTCTTGATAATGGGTATGTACATGTTAGTAATCTTTGATGAATATAATAGAAAATTTTATGATACAGTGTTTGTTGTTTGTATTTGTAATTTATTTTCTTAATCAACAGTCTTCTCTGCAAAGACACATTTGACACAACTGTCCCCATAGCTGAAATAGATATCCTACCTCGTCAGCCTCGCCTCACAGTTATGGTAAGGTGTATTCTCTTATTCCTCTCAAAGCCCTTGCGTTTAGTAACAAATGCATGTTTTCTTATTTCTGGATTAACTTTTGCACTTTTTCTGTATTACCTTAGCTATAACCTTTTTTTTAATTAGAAGCATTAATATTGTGAAGTAATTTTGATTTTTATGCCAAATACATTATTGACTAGATTAAATTCTTAATACACATGTATTGTTTAGAAAAGGAGATATGAAATATATATGGAATAATTCATTGGTGATATAAGATTGAGAGAGCAAATGGGTAAATATCCAGCACCCATGTATGTGGTCAATAAAGTTGAGATTTCCCTTGACAAGGTACGAGGAAGATGGGATTTTAAAGAGGATAATTTAAATTGAATGGTGAGAGATATTGTATGAGATAGAAGCTAAGAAGAAAAGGTGAATTAAGAGCTTAGCAGTTTCATTTATTATTAAACTGAAATTTTTATCCTGTAAGGTGCATCTTGATAATTGAATAATAGTCTGTTTGCCATTTCCCCACAAGCTGACAATGTTGACTATTGTCATATATTCCTTGTGTTTGACTTCTTGCATATATGAATACACTATTTCATGTTAACACCTTTCTCACATCCATACTTCCTTAAGATAGCCTCCCACCATATTCTCTGTCTTACTCTATCTTATCATCTCATCTCTCTTATATGATTGCTTAATCACTGTTCCAACATCAGTCCTTACCTCGAGCTCATGCAGGTTTACAATGTATCTTTAATTAGCAGTCTCCTTTATCTTTGGTAATCTGAATGGCATCCTTATGAATCATTCTATCCATGCTTATGCTCCTTATTAAAATTCTAAAAAAAAAAAAAATCTACCTCTGCTTTTGGCATTTTTCAAGTTACTGGTCATCCATATTTAAATCTCATATGTTTCTTATAATAGTGTATTTTTTGTTTCTTTCATTTTTCAGATTGAACATGATGCTACAGCTCTAGTCTGGGAATGGCTGCCAATCAAGGTTAAACTGACAAACATGGAAACAAGTTTAGCATCAGACATTTCCTTAAGCTTAGGGCTAGATCCTTCTTCACACACTAATCTAGAGCATGCCAGTAAGTTATATGACTGATTTTGATTTCTGTATTCAAGCATAAGTGATTTAGGGACAGAAATTCTAAAGGCCCTCTTAGTTATTTTTTTATATTCTGAAATTTAGTTCTGTATATACAGAACCATATATTGAATGTTTATAAATTTTTTCTCCCCATCTCCTGAGACTCATTCTCTTCCATACATACAAAGCTTGGTATGTAAAGTACTTTTGATTCTCTGTTGTATGTAGTTCATTTGTGTGATTATATCAAATTCTACCTTGTAGTTTTATTACACTTAAAAAGAGAACATAGGAAGGAGCCAAGCAAGGAATTTCTTCTAATGGTCAGTCATGTGTCCCTGGTGCAACCTTGTTAGGGAGGAAACAGTGAATAAGTGTGAAAGTAAGATGAATGATAATTTTTTTAATCGAAAACAGTTTCTCATGCAGAGTACTCTCAGAAATACTTTGTTTTTTATCAGTGCTCTTTTTAGTGCTGCAGATCGAACAGCTGGACCTGGAAACTTTGCTGAAACATGTGTTCTGCTGTTTGGTTTGCCTGTTACAGAATCAAATTCCAAAAACAGCATATATTCTAGGAGGGAAATTGAGCAACTTTAGGTAAGGTTAGAGAAACAGGTAAATGAACCTGAATGACATGACAATGATGATCTATCTGTCTGTGTATCATGTGGAGAACTTTTCCCCTAGAAAGACAAACAGTAATGAAGAGAACAGGGGTACCTAGTGACAGCACTAGGATCCCGATTCCTCTATCAAGGAATAAAGTATTGAAACTGAACTGAAATGAAGAGCATTTCTTCTGTTTTTAGTGCTTAGATGATTCAGGGGATTATCCCTTTTTAAAAGTAGACCATTTTCAAGATTTTCTTGCCTAGATGATTCAGGGGATTATCCCTTTTGAAAGCAGACCGTTTTCAAGATTTTCTATCAACAATTTTTCTCCCTTCTTTGATATCACCAGTCTCTTATTATAACTTATTTTTCACTGATTACTTCATATTCACCACCTTTAGGATAATTGAGAGGTATTTCCATATAACAGGTGAATACTTGTTGTCGTATTTTTCATTAAGCAAGGAAATTACGAGAGTATTTTATTATGCGATCATGTTATACATTTCAGTGAGAGTATGATCTCTTACCACCCAGTTTTACAGGATTGTTGTCTGGTTGGAGGTCATAACCATGCTATCGTAGCAAAAAGAGAAAAACTGTTTTGAGAAATATACAGATTTATTCGTCACACATTGTTAGCAATATTAAGATATCAACTCTTTCTTCCCCCTTTCTGTTTTTGTGATATTTGGCATTGCTGGATCACAGTAATGAAGCTTTGAAATTATCAACCACCTAGCAGACCTTGACTTAGTATGCATGGTTTTAGTGGTCTTTTAAGACTCACCATTGATATCCACCAGCCTATTTCCCGTATTCAGAAGTTTTTCGTACTTATCATCCTTTATTCAAAACTGTACTTTTCACCCATGCTTGTGCCTTCTTACACTACAGTACGTCATCTTCCTATCTATCTGCTTGTTTTTCTTTATTATGCTTACAGTCACCTCATTCACTCAGATAAAGTATTTCATTGTAATTTGATTTATTCTCTTCAAATGCCTGTTCCACATCAATAATTGTAATTAGAATTATAATGAGGTACAATTGAAGCTGTAATTTAAAAAACTCATAATTTCTTATTCATCTGTGCAGCACAAGTGTGTACATCATCAGGTCTACATAGTGACAAGTTAGGATCACAGGTCAGCAACTTTAGATGCGGAGACTTAAGTGTAGAAGAAGATGTATCACAGACATTCTATGTTAAATCACTCACTGCTTCTGAACGGATATTATCACTAAAAGTGAGTACGAAATTATCGTTCTATATCAAGATCACGTTTTTTAGTAATTGATTTGTATTTAACTACATATGTCAAAATGTTTTAGGCTACATGTGTGAAAATACTGATGTTTGATTGGTTGTACTGAAAGCTGAGAAATTTATATTGCAATACCAATTTTGAAAGTGTTCATATTAATTATATTATAAGATTTGATACAGTTAATGTTGTGATAGATATCAGATTGGAAAGATTTCTTTGATGTGGTACCTGAGATCCAAGATTTTCTATAGAGTAGACATGGGACTGAGGGATAAGTTGATAAAGATATATGGGCTATGAAAAATAGTATTAACATTCAGTACCATAAAAGAAGGAAAGAATACATATATCTCTGTATGTTTGATACCCATTCGCTCCAGGAACTCTCATCAAAGGAATGGCAGCAGCAAAAGAGTCTCCACTTACATGTCCTTACATGCCTCCCTCACATACACCATTCCACGTATTCTTCCCCATTTCTTTCTCTCCACTACTCTTCCAATGTATTTCCCCATGTCACAGGTGGTCTACCTTTCATACCAATCCCAGTAATCATACTGTCTTACACTATCCTTTTAAACTCCCAATCTTGCATTCTTTCCACTTTCCCAAACCACCTCAAAGTATTGCATTTCACCCACTATACCACTCCACAATTCATTTCCTTTGCATTCCCTGCCATACCAAATCTCTCATATACCCCCTCAGGACTTTCTTCATTCCAAATAGTCATACCACATGCTCCTCTCAAATAACTCATTTCCACAGCTTGGATTCTTGA
Source organism: Panulirus interruptus (assembly GCA_032273725.1). Lineage (NCBI taxonomy): Eukaryota > Metazoa > Arthropoda > Malacostraca > Decapoda > Palinuridae > Panulirus > Panulirus interruptus. The sequence continues at coordinate 7,314 of JAUTYZ010203105.1, forward strand.
CCTCTGTAACTCATCCATGTCCATGTTTCAGCTGCATTGGTCAGGATCGGATGGACTGTGCTGTCCCTTAATCCTTTCTTCACTTCCATTGTTACACTTCTGCTCTTCATTTTTCGATTAAGGGACCCAATGACTTACATTTTCTTTTAATCAATTTTCCATTTGTTCCCTCATCTTGAATACTCCTCTCCATCTTTTTTCAGCATTGATTTAATCCACCAGTTTTGCAGCTCACCATGTTCAGTAAATAAGCTCCATGTTGTAAGGATAATGCCCAGTTCACAGCCCAAGAGATCCAGCTCTGATCCAGAGATCAGTCAAGTCTGGGAGAGGGTAATGCATTATGGTATATATATATCTGTCAGTGCAATAATTGAAGTTAAGGGATTTTAATGTGTTCATCTCATATTAAGGATATCTTCCCAGAGTTATGAAAGATGGAATATATAGATACTAGCTTTGGCTCTAAATCTCCTAAACCCTCAAATAATTTCTGGGATGGTTATTTATCAGGTCCTGTCCAAAGTGAAAGTAAGTTGGAGAATCTTGATTTATTCTTTTCTCCTGATTACTTCTTAAGAAAAATTATTCTCTTATTCCAACAGGTTGAATACACAGTGTCTGTATCTTCAGGTGGATCCGTCGTCCATTGTCCATGTGTTTGCGAAAAAAACATTCTTCTCCAAGCAAGGATTCCTTTCCAGGTAAGCTTATTTAGTCATTAATATCTCCATTTAAAGTAGGCTTGCCATATGGTAATATTTACACCTTTTAGCTATGACCACCCTCATGCAAAGAAGGAAAAATGCACATTGGATATGCTGTGCTTGGTAAGGTATTTGATTTCACATTTGCTGTTTGGCTGACAGCTGTAAAGTGACCCCTTAGAATATCTGTTTTCCCTCTATTATTGAGCATCTGATAAGAGGAGGAGTGATGTGGTTTTATGAGAGATAGAGGGTGACTAGTTGTTCCTTTAAAGAATACATGTGAGAAATACTTGGGAGTACATGGGAAGACCAGATAAGAGGAAACCTGATGGTCCATAGCAAGGTTATCTGTAAGAGAATATGTATATTTATTCCCTGAAATAGAATATTGATCATAGCCATATCCTGTTCTTTTCACTGTATGTATGTAACATTTAACTTATTATTATTTGCATTACTTGCTTATGGACTCTTCTAGGCTTCACCAGTTGGACTTATAGTGGATAAATGATTTTTCAGTGTCTACAATTTAGTTATGTAAATTGGGCTGTGCAGATTTGTTCATAGTTTTGAATTCTAGAAAATCATGCCCCTTCTTCACTGTTATATGATTAATCTGTTTTGGAAATATTCTTATAAATAGGTCAGTGTGGAAACCCAGTCATTAAAATTTGAGAAACTGGCAAGAGTGGCTGGTGGTGAGAGCTTCCTGGTGGTACCCAAAATTAAATGCAAGTCCCATGTTCCCATCACACTCACAAACTCTTCTCTGGCTCTGGTTAGTGTTTTTGCTTTTGCTTCTTCTTACTTCTGTTTTTACAATATATTGCCAGAATAGTAGAGTAGCATCATTTTTTATAATATCTTTCATAATGATTTGGTTGATAATAGGATGTGCTTTAAAGTTACCTGGAGGCAAATTTAAGTTCTTAGTATTAGTAATTAAGACAGATTCAATGACATTACGTGTAGCATAATCAGTGCCCTCTCTAAAACGGTTGGGTTTGTGTGGGGACTCCAGTACTGATAATCTGTTCCCATAAAAGGTGTATGGCATATATATGTAATCTTCCAAATGAAATGGGAATAGAGTTGAGATGAATTAAAGAGTTGCTTTTTGGAAGGAACTGAGGAGATGGAAGAATGGAGTAAAAGAGGCTCTGGGTTATCAGGGCCTGAATTTGCTAGATTGTGAAAGGCATGGATGGAATAGAAAGGACTGGAAATATGTGGTATACAAGAGGTGATATGCTGTCAGTGGGCTGAACCAGAGCATGTAAAGTGGTCACTGGAAACCACTTTCGTCTGTTGGTCTTGGCTGTGGACAGGGTGCTCTGTTTTTTGAGAATTATACATGAAAGCTAAAGAATGGATGTAAGCAAATGAGGGCATTCTTCATCTGTTCCTGGTGCTACCTCATAAATGCAGGAAATGGCAAATTTATAAAAAAACAAAAAAACTGTATGAAATGTTATAGTGTAAAATATATAAAATCTCATGAGATTACAAGAAAAAATATCAAAGCAGTGAAAGTACTTCATAATTCCCGTGACATTTTGAAGAATAATAAAAAAAATTTGTGAATTGCCTGGTTTATGAAATGTATCATTTAAGAGAGAATGATAGTTCCCAAAGGATGAAGTTTAGAGGAAGTTTTCACCTTTGATGGTAATGTTCAGAACAAGTATCAAACATTGGTAATAAAGTGGATAAAAATGTTTGATGAATAGATAAGCTTTTATTAGCAAGGTAGTGGAAAATGTGTGGGTAATATTTTGCCGGGTGATATTTGCAGGTAATCCTTGATACCACTTTTTCACAGATAGAAAATTATAGCTATAGAATTATGAATAATTAAAAGAATTTATATTAATTTTTCACATAAGTCATGTGGCACCTTATTCATGTACTTAGTAACCATGCCAACATCCAGAATACATTGAACAGTTTATGAGTGCTTTCATTGAGTTTTAATGGATGAAGGTGTGAGGATTTTGCATACAGGAGCTGATATTAGTCACTATGCTTTGACTGCATAAGTAGAAATGGACTTTAATGATATGATACAGAATAAGACAGCATACTGATCTGTTACTGTAAAATTTGCAGGCTAATGAAGTACATCAAGTTGGCACAGAAGCTAAGTCACAGGTGATGAATACAGAGCTTTCTGATGGGGAAATGGGTGTTGACTGTTTTTGCATAGCTGTCAGTAAAAAAGCTGTGCCAAACTCTGCTTTAACTCTTGGACAGTATGTTTTATATTGGAAGAGGTAAGTTTTGTGTGTATGTATACATGTGTATATATGTAAAAAGTCACCTTTGGCAAGGCTGTATCATTGGGAGTACAGTCTTGTCAAAGAACTTCTCATTCTAAAGGGGTCTACTACTGTAAAAAGCACAGCTTGTTGCTGCTGTTGCCTTTCGAAATGTCCGGGGTAACACCAGGGAAATGGTGATCAAGTATGAAAATATTTATTTCTATTTATTATACTTGATCACCATTTCCCGCGTCAGCGAGGTAGCGCCAGGAAACAGACGAAGAAAGACCCATCCACTCATATACACACATATATACATA
>JAUTYZ010203216.1:0-10604 GCA_032273725.1 Panulirus interruptus
TTCTCCATGACAGGAGTCTTAGGATTACATTACAATAATAATAATAATAATAATAATAATAATAATAATAATAATAAAAATAACAAAAGTATCAATAACAATAATCATATATTCAAGAGCATACTGATAACTCTGAGAGTGTTCAAGGCATCTTAGACTACAGCCAGTGGGTCGTAACAGTATAAGCTAGCGAGAGAGCAACAGTGCCTAAGACAAGATGTAAAAGAAGTGGTTCATAGGGATCTGAGCTCCTGTCAACTAGTGCCCAGTTATAAGCCTGTTAAAGAGGTGTTTTGTTATAAAGGTTCCACTGGACATCAATACAGTACCAACAGAAGGCTATGTATAACAGAGTGATCACCTACCATTAAGCCCTAGCTAATTAGAGGCTGATATAATATTAAACCCTCCATAAACCCCTTACCAATGGCACCACCTGCTAACTTAATCTTCGATGATATTGTAACTCAACATTGATAAGCAATCAGCTGACAAAGGTGGGGTAAACAATACAGATATGATTCTCACACTGGCACATAAACTATCACACCACAGCAGGAGGCCTACATTAAAATTCCTTTTGCCCGTTGAACTTTGTGAGTCAGAAAGATTTTTCTTTCATGACCAAAAATTTCTTTTAAGTACAGTTATAAAGGGAGGTGGCCAATTACTCAACCACTATAAAACTGAAATTTTCCATAATCCATCATAAAGCAGAATAACAAAATGGATCATCCAACATTTAGTTATTCTAGGCTACAAGTAGGAACAAACCACACTGAGGTAAAACCCAGATAAAACGCCAACAAATTTCAGCAGAACAGTTGGAAATATTACTCCCTTAATGGCACTACAGGGAACTAAGATACCATATTAAATTGGTATATTTGCTGCTGTATATCTGTTTAAGTAATATTTCATATACTGTACTAAAAATATTTCCTGACCTAAATTAAACTATGCATAATGAAAGGTAAACTTAGTTGCAGCACGGATTCCAACAAAACCTGACTGCTCAAGCGCACTGGAAAGATATATGAATAAAACTGGCATAAAACTATATCTTGTTTTTACAATTTTCCCTCTTTCTTGTGCTTCTGTGAAAGCACACTTGCCTTTACAAATATCAGCTTGACCCAATATGCTTTGCCCCCTGATGTGACTAGCATCAGAGCAAAAGCAATCAAGCTATGACAAAGCAACAGAAGCATTACAACAATTCAGTACTGGCAGACATAAACAAGAAACAGTGTTACATAAGTCCAATCACTTTCATTATGTTTCACCAGTTACTATACCAAGCAATGTTACAATTATCAACTGCGAACAATGATGCTCTGGATGTAAACACAAATACTTTCTTACATACTCAAAATAACATTGTTCCTTAATAATGTTTCTCAAAAAAAAATTAAGATTAATGATCTTAAAATTATTCATAAGCTCTATGCAAGCTAGGACAATGCTAACATCAACCTGTTCCTGTTGTGTGATACAATTTAAATAATAAGATGAACATGCAGTAATCAACAAATTTGTACTGATGTTCCTAACATTAAACTTGACAGTTAATACAGTTTGGAAAATTCAATGAAGCACCCCAGAGCAACATATATATACATCTGACACATTGCCACAGTGCCATATTATTTGACATTAACTGACTAACCTTTAGAGCATGAGTGGATGTTCCTTGAATACAATGGTACATCCCTTGGATATGATGGTGTGACATCGAAACCCAAGGGTCATGCTGTTGAGCTCATTGAGCTCGAAGAGGTTACTAATTCACAAAATAAGTGTGTGATTGCCTTGGTATGGGCCATTAGGTCAAGCTAGTCACACAGCAGCCAGAGGAGTCAGCAGATTTTTAGAAGAAATCCATGATGCCTAACAAGTTCCAAATAGTAAAAGTGACCATCTGTTACCATACTTATGCAAGGTCATATTATCATGAAGCAAGAATGCTATAAATCTTTCCTACTCTGATAAAAGCTATTAAATCATGAGTAATTAACCTAATCAATTCCCCTATCACAATGAAAGTGACACAGCTAGCTTACAAAACAAATAATTATGAAACAAAACATCTGAAATCTAACCATTTCATTTATACAATACGGGTATAAGGAATTTGACCAATGTAATCAAGAAGAAATGTAATACATGGTCATAAAAATCCAATAGTTTTGCATGTAAAAGACTCCCTTCTGTAGTCAGGCATTGCAGCCACAAAAGCATGATCCTGAATAACCTGTTGGTAACACTAACAAAACAATTATCATTAAGTATTCCGTCTTCAGGTATCAGGCCATAATATTCCTCCTGAGAGGAGAAGGATGATAAACATTCACTGATCAGGTGTTATGTTAACCATGGCTGATCTGTCAGAGGATTAATTACCTGCTAATTTAAGCAATGTCTCCATGTCAGCATACAAGCTGCTTTCACTAACTGATGGACAAAAAAAATACATACATACAAAGGGCCAAGTGGAATGGCAACTGAATGTATCTGCTAACTTCTCATGCCTAAGAGTATTAGAAAAAAATTATTCTGAGGCTTTCCACTCCCTCAGTTAAGCTGAGTACAATGAATAATGACATTCATCATACCTGGTTGGCCCAGACTAAACTGTAAATCCTCTCTTAATGCTAATAACAAATCTTATTGATTCTCATATTCATTTATGATCAATAGTGACCATAAAATGAAAACAACTGTTCCACTGTTGATAGGAACAGGTAATGTTGTCATCATTTCTGCCACCAGACTGACATCATTCTCCTGTTTGTCAAGTACTTCAGTCATGAGAATTCCTAGGTGAATCTGGAGAGGGTGAGAAGATATATATCTCTGGCTTGCCTAAAGGCACAACAAAAATCTCTTAGACTTAAAACCCTTTATCTAGGACATTGATAAAGAGCTACGTACAATGATCTAATACAAGATAGAGGCAATCAACAGAGTGAAGGCCACTATTTCGACCTAACTAGGGCATAATGCATCTTCCAAATACATTAAACTATGGACAACAGCCTACTTAAACTCATAACATCAAAGGACAAGATCCTTCTCGTTATAAAACTGTTACTTTCAGTTTCAAGGGTTTAAGTCCCACTTTTAACTGTGTGCTGAGAGTTCAGCCGAAGCACATAGCATATGATACTCCCAGGTCATAAACTGGTGCAGTGATAGTCAAAGGAATATTATCCATGGAAAGTTAAATAAAAACTGACCCATTTACAAACTGAATAGTCAACGTACTTCTCAATCATAGAAGAACATCTAAAGATCATTTGTATGTTTACACTAACTGATAAAAGTACAGCTTTGTTAATATGGAATAAAAAAGCACAACTACCTAGAATCAATTAAAAGACCTATCAACTAAAAACATTATAAACCACATTGAGTGGGAAATTGTTATACCATAATTGATACGAGTTGCAGACACATACACCTATATCAACTGGAAAGTAAAACACCAAGAGGAGAAAGTGGCCACTAATGCTCCCTCTGGCTAAATGCAAGAAGTCTCTAAATGTCCAGAAGGCCAATCAAAATCAACATGACTTTCATTATCGGTAAGAGGTTTAAGTATCACTTAAGTGGAGAGGCCTTCTGGAGGATATTTGTGGATTTCAACTGAGTTGCAGGACATGCATTTTTCTTTTTTCAGCTCCACACCAGAAGATCTGAAAATCTATGATCTGTAATATAAAAAACTACTTCATGCCTTATATGGACTGCATAGGAGACAGCCTAGTTTTCAGAAAGGTGCACTGACATTTTAAAGAAAGCATTGTGAGAGAATGAGCAAATAAGCATAAAGATTTAAAGTACAGTTTTCATCCAGGGAAAACAGAGCAACTAGATCACAGGCAAATATGAAGTCTAGCAAATAATCAAAAGCTTTTAGTATTCTGCAAAAATGTTTGCATATCTCTGACAAGACAACAGCAATTTACATGGGCTACGAGAATTTAGAGCAAATAACTTAATATCTGGAGACGTGTAGAGATCATGCATTGTGGAAGACATCCTGCATGATCCTCCCCCTGTAGACTGCATTGGAGAAGGCTTAAAATATTGCTTAATTCACTTTCAAATGAAAAAAAAAATTAATTCAATCTTCGAATTATAGCCAGTTACGTAAATACGTAAGTATATTAGTACAACCATCCCTTGCGATGTGGAAACTTATTACACGGAAATTTGCTTTCATGCATATTACTTCTTTGAAAATCACATAACAAAATCATTCTAAGGAAGGATAAAATTCTAACTTTTAAATCTAATGGTACAAATCAAACAAAAAGCATTTCTCAATTCCGAATAGTCTGCTGTTTGTCGTTGTATGCATTTCATACCACCCGAATTTGTTTAGCTTTGATCCAATACAGATCCCACATTTTCAGGTGGGCACTGACATTATGTGCTGTGTGGATCTCAGTTGTGACTGTACTTCACCCTTTTTTATTGATATTACTAAAGTAACAGTATTTCAAGATGACTGGCAAAAGGGTGTTAAATGCCAGTGATAGCGGATATACAAGAAGGGGTTATAAATCAATTGCCTTAGATGTAAAATTAGATGTACTAAAGCATTCTAAAGTGGGTGAAAAGCCAAATTCTGAAAGCATAATGATTTAATGTGTCTACAATAGCAGAAATACATGATAAAATCAACTTAAAAATCAATTCTCAACCTGCTACATTTTTAAGTGCTAGAACTCATCTGTAGCATTAATGATGAAATAGGAAATATTGAAAGACTGTTAAGCATCTGACCTGAAGACCAGAATCAACACTATCAGCCAATAAACATTACGACTATTGACTTGAAGACCAGAATCAACACTATAAACCAATAAACATTATGACTAGTGACTTGAAGACCAGAATCAACTATAAGCCAATAAAAGCTATGACTACTGACTTGAAGATCAGAATCAAAACTATAAGCTAATAAACACTATGACTATTGACTTGAAGACAAGAATCAACACTATAAGCCAATAAACACTATGACTATATAGAAGGTGAAAAATTTGCATGAAGATTCCAAGAGTAAGCATGGTGAAAGCTTTGAAATATAAACTTGTAGTGCAAGTAAAGAGGATTTGAGAAATTTAAGGGGAATCACAGTTTGAATATCAAAATGGATGGTGAAGCTGCCAGTGCTGATACAGAAGCATTTAATAATTATATTCTAGTGATGAAGATCAGAGACGGCAGGTACACACTACAACTAGTGTTACTGTCAACAAGATACAACTTTGCTGGAAGTATATGCCATATAGAACATTTATTTCTACTGAGGGGAAGTTGACACCAGGTCTTAGGGTTGCAAAAGATTAGTTAACACTTCTAGGAGGCAAAGCTGAGAGCAATTAGGAGATAAACTCAAACTCCTTAATGGTTTAACATTCTGTTATGAAGGGCTTCACAAAGCCCATCCGACCTGTGATTTGTCATTCAAAGAAAAAGTCATGGGATGACTTCAGACATTTTTCTCAAGTGGTTCACTACATTTCTGCCCTGCTACAACAAAAAAACATTCCTAACATGGCACTGCACACCTTAGATAATGTCCTTTAAGCCCACTTTGGAAAAGTTCACCCTCAATCTGAGAACTATAAATAATGGCACCCATCATAAATCTGAAACAAGAGTAGCAGAATATCAAGTCTATCCCACGTAAAAGGACATTCCTGATATTTGCCAGCCTATGGGGTTGAGGATAGGGACCCCAGCTCTGGAAAATCAATTCTAACAAATGATGCATAACTGAATGTACTTGATCCAACCCATATAACCATGAACAGAGATAACAATGACAACTAAAGAGAATATTTCCAAAACTCTAATGAAAAGGCTACATGAAGAGATAACCATAATAGAAAGGTAGACTTACTCCATACTTCACTACTGTGAAGAACATAATGATACAGAGAATAATTTCTACAATAAAGACAGTCAAAGCCTCACTTGAGCAAGTTGGGGAATGCAGTCTCTTTAGTTCACTCAAGTGCAACACAGAAAATAAGTGGAAGATACACAGATACCCTTCCTGGAGAATATGCTTTACTCCAAGTAGTACATGCAAGCTGACCTGTGGGTACAAGTCTTCATAGTGCTGTTATGTGTGATTTTAACTCCATGAAACGAAAAAGGCAGCCCGCGAGTGTTACTGGAACTTTGTGCTCACCTGAGAAATGAACTATGTGGTCTGAGAGGAAGTGGTAGAAGCAGATAACAAAGTTATAAGAAACGTGGATTAATCATAGGGAGATAATAGGCAGACAGATACGTCTGAAGACATTGAAGAAATGACTTCACTAGTATGCACAACACAATACTGTACATAGTACAATTCACACAATGCGGTTTAACTGAAACCTGCATGTAACATGTCAAAGTTTGATCTGAAGTTACAAGTCTACACTGTACTGTTAAAGAGTAATAATTCTAAAGCCTTTAATAAAGAGATGAAGCTATTCATTCTGGAAACTCATGCTCACCATGAAAGCAATATAAGTTGTCCAGTATGAAGTGGCACACAGAGGTAACACAGTTATGAGAAAGGAGATTTAAATGATGCTTCATGGATGAATTTAATACAATAATTATCAAAAACAGCACGTGGTTGAGAGAGGGGAAAGAGTGAAACCAAAGATGAATGGAGTAGAGTAAAATTAAGGCTGTTAAAAATAACATAAATCTGGATATATCATAATGTATTACTTTTAATTCAAAAATCTTTTATTTGGAGAATTAGTTCTTTATTTCAGAACAAACCATGAACAAAGGCTATAAGAAAAGAAATTATTTGTCTATGTACTTCCATATTACAGACTGCTTAAATCAAAAAATGAAAATGCTGATAATGATATATGAGACATTTGCTAATAAAGAAAATAGTGTTCATAGAGATGATTTATGAGATATGACTGCTGTAACATTCAGATATGATTAAATAAATACTTAGAAAAAGGTATGTATTATGATTAAGGCTGGTGTGCATGGGTCTGATACAAGGATGGTAGGAATCCTGTAAACCTCAGAAGGATTTCCATTAGCAGGTGACTAAGTTTAGAAAATATAAGAATTCACAGTAAAGAGACGTGTACTATGCCTGTAGTTTTCATGATAAAAAAGTTCAAAATACTTTGAAACAAAGCAAGACTGGATGAAATTACTAATCAAAAAATTAAACCAACTGTAATAAGAAAGCCAAAGAGTTCAATTTAACATTAAAAAATAGGATAATAATTGTGTAATTTCACAGTTTACTATATACAAACTAGTACACATTTACTATTACTGAATCCAATTTCTATCCTTACGTGCAGTCCCTCTGGTCTCCATTTCCCCAGTATCTTCCAAGTATTTCACATATAGTTAGCATTTATATTTTCCTCTTCTTTCCACTGCACGCTTGATATGTTAAGTAAGCTAGAACTGTTACCGAAGGACATTATTATCTTCTACAAAGCTTAAGAGTCACAGTGAGACAGCACAAGAAGAGAAATGGACATGAACTGATGCAATGTACAGTCAAGTGGGTATGTGTCAAATCAGTAATATTACATAGCTGCTGGATTGAGTCAGATCACCATGTGGTTGGGATCAAAACTAGTGCAGGTTTTGAAGAATGAAAAACCATTTCTCAACCAAAGGCCAAGCCATATGAGCATCTGAGAGAACATTATCTCAGTGGAGGGTTAAACACTATTTAACTCCAAAAATGATGAGTATCCAAAGGGATTCATCCCACTTCATCCATAATAAAATATATGAGGTGGGTAGATGCTTGTTCACAGAACTCAACAACCATATGGCAACCCACCTACGTCTTTCACAGAAGTGAAGCGGCTCAAAGTCACAATTCATTGACTTACTGCTGCTGTCTGGAATATTTTTATAAAAGGGAAAGGATAAGAGAAAGTGAGAAAGGGGAAAATAAGATATTCATAAGGCTCTCTGCTTACAATACAGAAATAGGTTATCATCCTTCATAACCTAAATTTCTAATGTGGAAAGATTTCATGAAAAATCTAGGGAAAACTAAAGAAAGGTCCCATCCTTAAAGATTCCTGGCCCCACTCTAAATAATTCTCTTCTGATGGTGGAACACTCATATCCTCATGAGGAATGTCAGTCACATATAAACAGAGGTACTGCTGAATATAAGTATTTGTCAAATGTCAATAAATAACCTTCCTGCTAATCTCATACAATAAAAGCTTCCTTACAAAAGCCAAGGTAGAACCACTATCCTAACAATATGAGCACTATCACACATCCTGGTTGTGAAAGGAAAACCAAGTTCCTCATCCGTCCACAAATGTCTCTTGCTGAGAGACATAAAATAGCATGAAAGAACAAAACAGTGTAGAAGTTGGGATCCAACTTTCCTAAAATACAAGAGCCATCTTGGTCTACAACATTATGGAAAGATGGGAGGTTGGAAAATCTTTCCCAATAAGAAGAAAAATGATATATCCAAAAGATGTAAAACATGGCCAATAATAAAGGCTACGGTACTTGTACTGTAAATAAGCTACATCCCTGTCTACTGGAATGAAAAGTGAACCCATTTGACCCCAAACCAACAGAACTTCTAATCAGAAATAATCTGAGATTTTCCTGCATTTAATATGAAACTTACTTCCTGGGAAAACATTAATGACCAAGCAACTTAGCATGACATTCTTCTTTCGAATCTGCTATCATAAGGTATGTCAGCACTATTGCTGTAGTGATATTAATCTGGTTAAGAGAGTCAAAATCAACCTGGTAAAAGTCTGTGGCACTAAACTTATAGCCTGTAGGACATCAATGAACTGTCAAGTTTCTTTCCCTGCCTAGAAAGCCATGAAAATTCCCATCCTCCGATGAACTGGAATAAGCCACATTGCGTCCTCCAGACTAGGCTGACCCATCAGAACAAAGTTCAAGGTCACCACCATACTGTGGCAGCTGACACTGGTAGTGTTTCCATGTACAATGTATCTCAAAACAGAACAATGTAATTATGATATGCATCATGGAAAACCATGAATAAAATTCACTTATACCCATTTGACATCTCTGAAGGCCTGAGACCACACAAACATCAAGCAGTGGTCAGCATGTCCGCACAGCACTGAGTACATGAAATGAATGAGGTTTGCTGGCTGCTAGGCACAAATTCATTCCACACTGTAACATGAATGATTTAGGTGGAATGCTGTGTGGTTGCTGAGTATCCATGAACAAGCATCTGCCAGTCTCATATGTTGTATAATGGTCAACATGGAAGAGGGTGAACTCTGGCAGATACACATTACTTTATGAGGTAAACTGGGGTTTGAATCCCCCACCAACCAAGTGCACTGTGAGAAAGAATGCTTATACAAAACAAGTGTTAGACTACTTCTAAGTTTAACTCAAGACCATCAAGAGTAGGCAGATTGTTTGCAAGCTAACATGTGTGTATAAACAAATGTATGTACAACAGTAGTCACGTAAATGCTTAAATATAAATAAGAAGCCCCTTAAATTTCTTGCACTGAGGTGCAGTGTATCCAGTGTGCATACTTTGAGAAAAATTCTAAAGCTGACTTTCATTCCAAGCCAAGCATGGCTTGGCAAAGTGCTTAATGACTCATGTGCCACATCTCTAAAGTACTGTATAAACCAGTAAATGATGCTTTAATGCATGAAGTATGCAAAATGGATGGAATAGTGCCTGGAAGCAAGGTAATCTGAATCTTCTTTAATGTCACAAAATCACTTACCACTGATTATTTACAGTACAGAAAGCTGAAATAAAGAAAAGTCATCTGTATCTTCTTTCGTCACAAAATCACTTATTGGTAATTTTTTTATCGAGAGGAAAACTGTAGTAAAAACATGTCTGTGGAGGAGCAAATATCTTTAAAAACGATTCTTCAAACATTTTTCTTCTTGTGTTCATAAGAATAACATTTAACTATATTTGGTTGACCTGTTAATGTTTAATCAAGGGTTAAATATAGTCATATAATCATTTTCCAGAAACCCAGAGACAGGAAACTGTAGATGAATAAAAGATAATCATGATAAAGAAGAAAAGCTTAGCAATGAGCATAGCAAAAATCAGAGTCATTGGGAAAATAAAGAATGCAGGTACAGAAATAATAAAATCCCATACAAGAGAACACAAGATGAACGATGTGAGATTTATACAAAACATGGATGTCAAAATTACTATTCACACACATGAACAAAGCAAAAAACAAATCAGAGATTGAACCTTTAAAGTAGGAGAAAAGTACGAAAATGACCCTAAGAAAATATGCAGTATGTTAACTGAACAATACAAAATTGGTTTTCAACACAAAATACAACAAGAAATTATATGATGAAGTGCTTATCTAACGTGGCAAAAATGCACTCATAGATGTTAAGATACTGGAAGATGTTATAATCAGAGCAATTAATCAGTTCCGGGACCAGGTGGAATCCCACCCATCTTCCTCAACACAAAAACTGTAATAGCAAAACCAATGATGTTATTGACGAGGCAAAATCTGGACAAAAACAAAACAAAACTGTAGACATTAAAAAAATTG
>JAUTYZ010203326.1:0-10604 GCA_032273725.1 Panulirus interruptus
GCCCCAGCCAACCCTGAGCTCGAGGTTATGGCTCATGATAGAAAGAGTCTTGGGTCTTTAGTGGTTGGGAAAAGAGGGCTCGTGGTCTCTGTAGCACAGACCACGGGCCAGACAGAGTGGCTGCGGCACAGACCACGGGCCAGACAGAGTGGCTGCGACACAGCCTCAGAGGCCCAGGGCTTCAGTATGAAGCTGGTTACCCGTCGGCGGAGTCCCTCACACTCATAGTCATTCACGGCACCACAGCCGTCTGGCTCGTTGTTCGCTGGTGGTGCTTGTAGAGAGACCCTTCCTCCTCCTCCTCCTCCTCCTCCAGGCATCATCCCTGACCCAGAATTCTACAGGTCGTAAAACCTATTTGTGAAAGCCGTTTATCAGACCTACGTTGGCACCATTGTTGATATCTTCTGTACGGGCCAACCTGCTGAGCTTCCCCGACATACGAGAGCCACTCTACGAGCTTAACTTTATCAGGGGGGGGGGTTCAGGGGGGCCCCTTGGGAGGTTCCCGAGGGAGACACCAGAGGTCACGGGGATCCCGAGTAACAACCGTGACGGCAGCGTGACCCGGTGGTAGTGAGGTCGCCGCCGTCTGCGTTTTGTGTACAGAGACGCTCACTGTGGGTAATTATCCGGCAGTTCATCGGGAGAATGAGCCCTTAGTGGTAGTTAGGCAACTGATGTACGTGCGTGTCTACATTTACATATAGATACCTACTTACATACATAGGTATACATTAAGGCGTGTATGTATATCTGTTTAATTTATTTACAGTTTCTCCGGGACCAATTTCTATGAAAGGGACCTGGTGTTACCCTGGAACTACTTTTTTTTTTTCTTTAAGCCACCTTCATCTTTTGGCTTTGCTACTTCCAGTGGCAGGGAAGTGTAGACTCCCGTGGAGTGTGAAGATCTTTGACTCTACTCGCTATGGTACAGTCTCACCAAGGGGAACTTTTCACTTGTGGTGTAATGTCTTGCAGGTCGAGCTCGGTAGCACCTGTTTCAAGAATTCATACATCCATTTGCCCATTTACTATCAGTAACTGTTTGTTCCAATTTATACATCCATTCATCCATATACCATCATTAATTCTGTTTCCAGTACCATGAGGTGGATTAGGTCTCTCACCTCCAATCACTTGTGCACATCAACCCATTCATTTACAGCAAAATGTACAGTGCTCACCAATATAAGCTCCTCTTACATTTTCAGTTTATAGTCTACCTCTCGCCCTTGTACCATCATCTATACATACTATCACATCTTTACAAACCCATCATCTGCCATATATTATGCATGACCTCATGTCCTCAGACCACATTGTTTGTCTGTATTCCTAGTTCCAGTTGAACTATGTAAGTTATTCATCTGTAGTGCTCTTATTATTCACTTTCTTGAGCTTTATGAAACTGAAATTAAACAGAAATACAAACTTTGTCTTCATGCAGGCTGAAAATTTCTACAACTTTATAACTGTTGGTACCACTTGTTTTCCAGACCATGCACATGCTAGTCCATTTCATTTTTATACTTATAGTAGACTTTGACTTAAGATTGCCATTAATATAATTACTTTTTAAGAAGAGGTCAGATGTCAATGTGTGCCTTAATTGTAAAAAGAGTTTCTATTTGTTTACTGTTCATGAGCACCTTGTTTGTAGACACAGTTTCTGTTTGTTTACTGTTTATGAGCACATCATTTTTCCATTTGCAGCAACAGCCTAAGAATGAATAGCAGTCTACATAATCCAGCCATCAAAACAAATATTCATGCTTTACGCCACTGCAGATCATGTATATTAGTTACGGTTACCAACATGCTTCATATATCACTCTCAACTAGAAAGAAGGTAAAGTAACATGCATAATAATACAGTATATACTTTTCTTTTTGGGTTAACGGAAACAAACTGTTATTTTTAGATGATCGATGAATAAAGTCTTTTCCAAGAATATGGCCATAACAGAGCAAGCTTAATCATCAGTTAAAGCTCATCTTTATTGAAGGGTCAATGAGGATCATAACAGTTACTTGGAAGTCATCAATTTATGCAAAATTTATGGTAGGAACTGCATACAAAGTGGCTGCAAAAGTGTTAGGAAAATGTAAAACCAGTTAAAGCAAAAAATTAAGTTTCAATACAAACATTTATTACCATGAATTCATCTGAACTATGCTGAAAGACTGCCTTTCTTCTATCACTTGTTTTTTTCCCCTAAAAACTACATTGGTCATCTATTCACTGCTAGTACATCCTTTTTCCGTCTTTCTGAGATACCTTTTCTTGGTGAATTCTTCTTCCTGGGTGCTCTACTTCGTTTTGTAATTGTAGTTTGAGAATTTTTTATTGTTTAACCAAGGCAGAAATTTCGTGGTTGTTTTCTAATGAAAAGGAACCCTAAGAATGATTCCAAAGTTATTTAATGTCAAGCTATGATTCTGCAGGAGTTACTATCCTTTCTACATAGCAGATTACTCATTAATACATATTAATAGAACACTTTACATTCATCTTTCTTAAGTGAAAGAAACTACAACCATCTATTGCTAGCACTGTGGAGGCAACTCCTTACCCATTTACAAAATAACCAGCTCCAAGATCCAGCCACTTTCCACTTTAACTTCTTTACTTTTAACATGCAATAAATGATTCATGTACATATATGTATCAGTTTTGGTACAGATACATTCACATCTCACTGGTGTTCCACAAGTTAAGCCTAAACATCATAATAGTCAACATGGTCTCCAGACTTGAACTGATGCCCTTTCAATAAATCCAAGAGCTTGTCGACAGTGACATGACATGGAATAAGTTTTCCTTCATCCTTCAGTGAGGCAAAACATGATCGGACTTCTTTATCTGCTGTTAAAGTGCGGGCAATCTCCTGCAACGAGTACATTACATTTAAAAGTAATAAAAGTTTAACAATGATTACCACAGTACACGACCATTGCTTAATTCAGTGACTGGAAATTAAAAGCACTTACTTTAATGACTCATCTAATGTGATAGTAAAAACTGTAAACTCTTGCAATTCATGGAGATTGACATTGGAAACTGAAATGGTAAAATGTGTTAAAATCCATGAAAACATGAAGAATTTTGACGGGTAGATGAAAAAAGTACCCTTATAGGATATGAAATATTTCTACAGCTTAGTACATTTCTACACCTGAAAAGAATGAGGGTGCAAGGGATTGAATGAATTGGAGCATTTTCCTACAGCAAAAAGCTTCAGAACTCTATAAATTATCATGTTCTTTTAATGCAACTATGACCAGCTACTTTGTGATAGGCAAGCTTTCCATTACCCTCAAAAACAGTTTAATTCTTTTGTCTTCATTTCTTTTCCCCATTCTCATGTCTTGAGGACATGTGTCCATGCCTTGAACCTACGAAAAGTAAATCTCTGAAGATGGTAGAAACCAGTTCAACTACAGGATACAAAAACAAGCAATACAAAAATGTCAGGAAATATGCAGTATGCCCATTTTTCTTGTTATACATTAGAAAAATGGACAAATGGAACCGGTTATATGGAAAGGCGATCAATGCAATGACAGTCAGAAAATTCAAAACATAAAAATAAGAGGCAAGATCAGGCCCTGAAAGTTTCAAATTCCCTCCTAGTACACAGGAGTGGACAAGAAAATGTGTAAATGCACCTCCAATCCACTCATAGAGATAGTATATATATGTGGTACGATGGTAAAGAAAGTTAAAGAGATTGGGCTCTATGAAGGTATAACTCCCTCCTCACTCTATTCAAACAGTTACTTGCATGCATGTCTGTTATCAAACTGGAAAATGTAAGGCTCTGAGATGCACAGTTAAACTTCTTAGAAGAGTGGACTTATGCATGGACAGCTATAAATAATGCTGTATCCCCTACTCAGATATGGCAAATGATAGCCATTTAAGGATACTAACATCCACAGCACAAACATTCTTCGAATTATAACTTTAAAAGCAATTGTGCCCCTGTAGTACTAAACATGACTCACCTGCATGTTATTATCTAAAGGGCCTGGTGCATAGTTCAAAACCAAGATGTTTGGTTCTTCCTCAGCCAGGACCTTAAAGATCATGTCCCTGGCAGCCTTTCCAGTACAGTACAGACCCCATGACTTGAAGGGTTGCACTCCACACAGGGATGAGATATTGATCACCTCTACTGCTATGCCAGGATGTTGAGACATAATCTCCAAAAATACAGCATTCAAGACTACCACCGAGCTGCAGACCATGAAAGAATAGGTTCATCAGGGATGGTGGTGTCATGTTGAATGTTGATGGGAAAGACAGTACTGAGACAATGGTGTAATGGTTACATAAAGGTTATGGAGCTTCTCCAAGCCTAGGAAAATAACATTGTTACTCTAGTCTTAGTGGAGTTGGGCACTCCTCAATCCTTGGGAAGAATTAAGATGCAGTTCCAGCCCTGGGAGAGGAAGTAAAAGTCAGATGGCTGTTACAGCTCAGTTTGAGGGATAGCACAGCTCTATTCTCAAAAGATTGGAGAGGATGATGATAAGAGGATCAGGATGGGTAATTCCCATTCCACTCTCAAGGAAGGTTCTGTTCCAATTCAGATGGAGGAAGATGGGGTTCAAGGAGAGAATGGATATCATAGAGGGAAAAGGAGCCCATGGTGATGCTCCATTCTTAGCTTACTCATTTAGCTATTAAAACACCTGGATGCTCCAATCTCAGGTCATCCACTCAGCTGCTGAAAAAACTGACAAAAATTTTAAGTCTTTATATTTACAGGTCATCTAATCATTGGTATGAATATTTACACACTGTACTGTAATTAAAAAGGTAGATTTAGTTTGTTAGCTATTTAACCCAAAACTTACAAACTTTGTAAATATAAGATGAGCTTGTCTCTTTACTAATTTCAGTGCATGCATAATCTAAAACCTCTACACTTGAATTCTTCCTATTAACGAAAGTTTGCAGTGAAGTTCCAAATCTTGCTTGAATGACTACTCTCAAGTACAGCTTCCCATTACTATCCTTACTGATTTTCACTCCTAAATGCCTTTGTTATTTACAACTATTCTTCTGCCTATAAACTAGTAATATATTGCAACTGCCTTTAGCTGCCTATCATGAGAAAAAAGATCATATTCTAATATGAATTCAACAGCTTCCTCCCACACACTGTCAGCAATTTACCATTCACATGAAAGCCTCCTGTGACTCAGCAAAAGGAACAGCAACATATGGACATAATAATATGGTAGCTTCCTTCTAAAGTGGGTCAGTTGTACACGACACTCTCCCAGTCTCAGTCATGTCACATTGTGACCCATCCATAAAATCAGTGGGTAAACACTGATGGTGATATTACAGGGCAGCCAAAAGCATTCCCACATTTATTAAAATCACTCCTTGTCATTCATGAGTCATTTACCCTCACATATTAACTTCATGATAAAATCTCTTTAATTGTAACTTTATATCTCCCAATAGATTTCAGAATCATCACTGAGTAAGTGCTACCCTACCTTTTACTATATATCACTAATGGGCTTTAATGTTTATCCTAGCCAAAATTCTAAACCTTATTCTAAGAGAATTTCACATACAAATGGATGGCTACCACAAAGGGTACTAAATAGTAAGGAAGGACAGAAAATTATATGAACACTAAATTAATAATGGTATTCACAGCTGGTGATGGAGAAGCTTCAGAGTAAATACTTAGCTTTACAGTCAAACTGGAAAAGAGATACAGTACTACAAAAAGCTTAAAGCCCAAATAAAGTGAAGATCCAGTGAATAAATATGTCAACATAGGACAAGAAAAAACAGTGGAAATGCAAGCATGACTTGTGTTGTAGACTAGAAGTGATGGAGTGAGGTAATATGCACATGACCACATGGGACCAACCAGAGAGGGCTGCCAAGAAGACTCACATGGCATTGCTATGTGGTATGTAAACCATACAGTCCAGTCCTTGGATAGAGGGGAGGTTCAGCCCTTAGAGGAGGCCAGATGCACTTGTCTAGCCCCATACTGAGATTGTTGGATTCTAAAAACTTTATGCTCATGTAGTTTTCCTTGCAGGCAAAAACAGGTTTATCAAAATGTAAAACTTAAATTCCTAAAAAAAAAAAGATAATGAAAATGCACTTATCTGTTCACCAGTATCTCTGCCACTTGCTGAAAAATATAATCAAAAGATAAAGGGATGATTACTTGAAAAGGAACAACTACCTAACTCTTAGGCAGTATGAGTTCAAAGGAGAGAGATTTTGTACTGAAAAAGGAATGAGTGGATACAATATGTTCTTTGATGGAAAAAAAGGAATTGATACTGTTCCACAAAAGAAGTTGGTAAAAAGCTTCATTCTCAGGCAAGCATACGAGGAGACTTCTTTGGTAGATCAAAATTATGAGTTGAAAGGAATAGTGGACACATGTCAGAGGTGTCTTTTCTAACTATATAGGTTACCCTTGACTTAAGTAAAGGATTTGTAAATTGAACATGTTTCATGCCAAAACATGTCTACAGGTGATGAAAAGAGAGAAACTTCCATTGTTATAAACTATAAAACAAAATTACAAAAGCTCCAGCTATGTCACATGAAGTTCAGCTTATCGATTCTCATGAGTTTGTTATTAAGAGGGACTTGGGAGTTAATGTAGTACCAATTTATCATCATACTGCTTTAAATGAGGCAAATTATATACTTGTTAATATCTGAAGTGCTTTCCCTACCAATGAGTTAATATCAAAAGTACCTTCCGGTACAGGGACAGGATTAACAGAAAATAACTATATAATGCAAAAAGTATCGAAATGTTTAAATAAAAGTTAAATGACTTTAAAATTTATTGAAATGGAGCGCCAAAGTAAGAAACTCCCTTCCCATACTTTCCACAACAAAAATGATAATGAAATTTTAGATTCTTAAGAGTAACTAGTGAAGGGATGAAAGACACCTTTTGTGGCAAAGCAAGACCTACCTGATATTGAGCTGGAAGTAGCGGTTGACAGTATCTTGGTCCTTGAGGTTTCGTAAGTAATCAAGAGTTCCAATAGAAGCAGCATTATGGAATATTACGGAGTGAGAAGGAAGGGGGTCATTTTCAACCTTCAATGACCCACCTATAATCTTCTTTAGGTCCTCTCGGCTGGCAGTCTCAAGGTCCACCACATGAGGGATGAACTATTGGGAGGATGAATGAATGTGAAGATCCTAATAGAGAAAAATCAAATATCCAGCACTAACAGCATGGTAAAAACAAAGTTGCTACCAACAAAAACTATCCATGTACCATCAGTTTAGACATTGTTTTCTGATATATAAATATATTAGAAACATTTAGATTTTCAATATTGGCATGCATATAAAGAAAGAGCACATTAATATCTCATACAAAACCCGAGGAATAGTATAGTCCACATGAGAAAGAAACAGACCCCACTGTCTTGCATCTAAGTGGCCACGATCACAAACAGTGCACTTCACAAAATTCCACAATGTGCTACCTGCTCTCTTCAGGAGGCAGTCTTTAATTTTCAAACCAAACTGGAGGCTGTAAAGGTAAAAACAAAATGCACAAGGAGATGACTAGCCCTAAAAGGAGGAAACTGTCAAAAATTCCGCATTGTACTTCTAAATGATGTGGAAATGAATGATGTTATGGTAATTACCAGTGCATTTAATGACCAATGTGAAAACATTATTCCCACCATAAAAATGAGCAATTACCAAAGCCCACTATAGGCTTTGAGAAGTATTTGCCACAGTTACTCCAATTTATTTTATCCTTGTCAACATTCAAGGCAAAGGCATCACAGAATCCCTGAAGGAAACCTCTCCAAGCAGAAGGTGTAGACGCAAAATTCCTTACACACCTCTGTATTGATTCCATAACCAAGGTATATTCCGCAGCAGACAAATCTTGCTGAGGTAGTTCCTATACATAAAGGCATAAGTTCCTTTCTTGTGCTAAATAATCAACGTGTTTCCAACCTCTCTGTCTTCAGCAAAATTCTTGAGAAATTACTGTGTTGGCAAGTCAGTAAATATCTTGAAGCCCATCCTTTCCTTGCCAAAAGCCAATTAGGGTCTTAAAAAAACATCACTGAGACTACATTACCCATTAACATCTCATACTCATCAAGTACAACTATACATCACTATAAGATACCACTCACCACATTTTCTAGAGTTTGACTTCAATTCTTATTGCATTTTAACTTGAAATGTACATTATCATTATGTAGGAAAGATTCTATCCAGTGATTTGTTTTTCTTTTTGCTCAGCTGATGTTGATCTTATTTTCTTTATATCCCGTGTGTAAAAATGCAAGACTTGGTTTGATCTTTTTGAGATTTTGTATATACATTATTTGCGTGGCCCGGGAATAATAATTGCATTGTCTTCGTGACAATAGAATATATTGTATGGAAAGAAACATGTGTTGAAGTGTGACGCTGAGAATAACAAATGTAGTGCAGAGTCCTGCCACATCACACTAGACATCCTGCCAGCAGTTGCCACGATATGCTACAGGTCATCAAGTGTGTGTGAGTCCGTGTTACTAGTATGTCTGTACCTCACACTTGCTGTCTGTCTCAGTCACCACTGTCAGCTTCATTGTTTGTCTTCTCTGTTTTAGGAATGACAGCTCTCTTGTGTGCTTCCTTGTATTTGTTTGTCTATTTTGTGTTGAGTCTCAGCATCCTTGTTCATCTGTCTTGCATTCCTTTCTGTTAGCTAATCTCTGCTCTATGCCGCTCTCCTATCTGTCTTGTGGCGGGACATTTTGCCTGTCCATCCATGCCCTCTCTTAACCTCCTAATCTATCTGTCAGTCTGTCTGTATGGTGTACGTCAGCCTTAAATTTCACGTCATCCTCTTGCCGACATAAGTGGTAGCTTAAGAGGTGATTGATGCTATCTTTCACATGGTGATATGTGCACAGATCTTGCATTTCCTTTGCTTGGGTCACTTCATTTTAGACAAAAATCACTCACATATTGTGTTAAAATGATTGCCATTTATGAAGATGACTGCCAAGGAAGGTCTTAGATTCCAATTGTATTCCTATAGACTGAGAGTCGTTCAATTTTAATCATTTTGGTCTTGACGTATATGTTATTGAATAAAACGAATTTGATTATGCATCTTTCAAATCTTGCATGCATCTTTTCACCATTTTTGGTACTTTTGATGGCAGGTACATTTTGCACTTCTCTGATGATCACCTTTTCACGACAATCATACTCTGGATTGAAGTAGAGCCTCAGTAACCCAAGCCCTTGTACAGACAGATCTGTGGCTCTGGTTGGAGAAGGATAAGGAGTGTACTTTGTGTAGTAAGCTGGTCAGATGTTGGTACAGGTTTCAGGGTGTTTTGGAAGCGTCTTCGCCTTGCCGTCTTTGTTATGGATTATCTCTCTCATCCGCCCTCTGTCGATGAAGCTGGGATGCTTGAACATGGAGAAACTTGTTTCCGTGAAATAATGTCGTCAGTGCTGTTGCAGTGGGACTGTGTTTAGTATTGTTGATGCTGTGAACTGAGAACTGGTGGGCAATTTACTCAATCTTCAATTTACTGGTTAACCAATACTTCCACAGGTTGTGCTGTTGTCATGGAAGAGTTACTGGTCTTACCAAATGCAGACAACCCTCAGGATACAGGAGTTGGGTCTCACGTTCTTTTGTATGTTTTTGAGTTTCTGCGTCGTCTCTGTACCTCGGGCAGGAGTTGTACTGAAGCAGCAAAACCATAGCTACATCTGCTTTAGGTGCATCATATTTTATTTGTGATTTGATGTCTGCACCATGTTCAGTTATGCCGGGGAAATATAATGACGAAATGGATTCTTCAACACATCTTTCTTGAAACTGTCCATCAAATTTCAGTTTGTGATCTATCATGAGGCGGCGTACGATTCTGACAGCTTTTACAGGAAAAATATGTAACTCCAGTGTACTCAGATACTTGCGAGAAAACTGAACCTACATCTTTGTGGTAAGCAAGAAGTACATCATCCCTTTTAGGAGGGCTCAAAGTTCAGACATTCATACCATTATCTTTCCTTTAAGCCTGACTGAAATGACTGCACGTGATTCTAATCCCTGTTGCTCAGGTCACATCTTGTACAGGCCGATTGTGTCAGCGACCAGGGTTGGTACCACTACTTCCAGTCTTTGCCTCAGATGTACGTGTCAACTTCAGAAAACGCCAGTGAATGCACTGTTCTTTCAGGCGAGATTTCATCGTTCTCCATCTGTTGTATGGTTCATAATGAGTTCCCTACTAAGAGAGCAGCCTTATAGTTCATCTCCTGGACTACAGTTATTTCTACCACCCAGTAATGCCATAGGTTTCTCATCAATGAGCTTATGGGCACATTTATTCAGTTGGTGATTCATTTACATAGTCA
This sequence comes from Panulirus interruptus, assembly GCA_032273725.1. Classification (NCBI taxonomy): domain Eukaryota; kingdom Metazoa; phylum Arthropoda; class Malacostraca; order Decapoda; family Palinuridae; genus Panulirus; species Panulirus interruptus. The sequence continues at coordinate 10,427 of JAUTYZ010203326.1, forward strand.
AGGCTTGACTCAAAGCAGAAGTTGGGTCTTTTCTCACATAGAGAAAAGAACCAGAGTTTTGATAGTTGTGCAATGATTCTCACTCGTTGCAGTTTACTTAAGCTCTTCTGAGGGATACTTTTCGCCTCGACTGTTCTTTTTTCCAGCTTAGAATTGACGGACATTATTCGAAAACTTT
>JAUTYZ010203547.1:0-10602 GCA_032273725.1 Panulirus interruptus
AATATCAAACGAGTTTTATAGGTGAGTTCGTGTGAGTATTTCCCAGTCCAACTGAGCAGCAGCGAGGTTTAAGCGAGGAAGGAGGATTGTAACAGTTTTTCATGCTGAGCATGTTACCCATGTTTAAAGTGACCGTGTTGTTTGGGGTTAAAAGCTTTACACTTCTTGAATAATGAAGTGAAATAGTAATACCAGGAGTTGAAACAGCAGAGGAAAAGAATATGTAGTCCTTATGTCCAATTAACCTCTGGTGCTGTCATATCTACCTCACCTTCAAGACCATCTCTGGCTGTGGGAAGCAGTAGATATACGTGTTTAATTATTATATAGTAATGTGAAAAACTATTGCTATTCCCTCAAGGCAGAGAGAATCCTTCATCTTTCAGGAATATTGGGAAAGTTTAGTGATCAGTGGCTATCTTTTTTTTTATTGAGTTACAATTAAACAAACTTATTTCATGATACAAAATTATTTCATGATATGTACTGAATTAGACTGTGGTTATGAATTTACGTACTTGGACATTGATATATAGAAAAGAAGGGCATTTTATGAGAGTAGTCTTTGGCTTGATCTTACTCCTCTTATCCCATAATATCTGATTCAAAATCATACTCAACCTTTGTATATTATGTAACTTTGTATTACTAAAGCTAAAATTCTATGCAGTCAGATATCTTAATAGTAGTAATTTTGATGAAGGGGAACATATATGCTCATTTTCCACAAAAGCAGGATATTTTCACATCCCTTAAAGTTCCCAAGGGACTGCAGGACGTACAGGTCAAAAGTGGTACTGTTTCACTGGGATGTCTAGTCACTTTAACCATGCTCAGAATTTTTTTTATTGATATGTATGAGAAATGGACTGTTCAAACAGAATTTGATAACTAGATGATTGCTATACTTCTTGCTGTGTGGCACTAAACCCTACACAACCTAACCTAACATACTTAAGATAACCTAACTTAACTTAGAACTGCTAATATTAACAAATATCTTGAGTTGACTGGGTCTCTGGAAACACTGCACTAGAGTTGCCCTTTAACAGAGGCCTGTTAAGGGTGAGGCACTAAAGGCTAAGAAGCAACACTAGAGTTTCACCATTTATGACTCTTTTAGCATGGCCATCCCCTTGAGGGAGTTCCTGGAGGGAACAGGCAGCAGAGATATTGATAGATTGATAGAGATTGGGTCTCCTACAGTATTATAAGTGTATTTCTTCAACCCTAACATATTCCTCTTGGATTTTGTTATTTAGTGGTACTGCTTGATTCGGTAATGTTATTCGCTTTTCAATATAATTGCTGGAATGCTTGGTTGCTGAGTTCATTTGCATTCAAATATAAACTAACCAGGTGCAGTGTGTGTTTTCACCAAGTAGGGTAATTTTCCAGTTAAGTTACACATTGAATCTGGCTATTGATATTAAGTGATCTTGTTTTTAATTGTTTGCATAGTGTTTATAGAATATTATGAATTGTTAAGTGTGAGCTAGAACCTAATATTTGATATATGATATTAGATAAGATGATAGTGATGAAGGTTATGAATGCCAGGGAGAATATGGGGTTGGTCATGTAATGTAAATGTTAGTTAAACACTTAAAAATTCAACAGAACTTATAAAAACACCAGCATATGAGAAACTTACTAACATTACTGTAATGTGGTCTGCTGGGTACTACATAGAATGGCTGCTTTTTGGGTGGTTGAGTGGTGTTTGTAAACAACTGCTTGGTCTGTCATCTGTTTGTTGATATTCATCAGCATGATTTGTACGTGTGGTTCATTTTAACTAGAATATTGAATATGAAGGCAAATTATGTCTGCAAGGGAAGTTTGGTAAGGTTTTCATAGAATGTTTGATTTTTTAAGTGTTTCATCTATTGTACCTTAATTAACCCCACACTTTCCCTGATATTCATGACTGGAACCCATATTCAGTTTTGAAAAAAGACTTTATTGCTCTAAATCATGCCCTGGAATTTTTTTTTTATTTTTTATTCGTTAAACATTATACAGTACTGTCATTACTAAACAAAAGTAATAAATAGGATATCTAAAATAATGTCAGTGCATACAGTTGCTGTAATGTTAAGTTACTGCCTATAAAACATTAAAAAATAAGATTAATTTCTTCTACAGTACTTGGGAAAATTGGATGAGTTATTCATAGGTTGTTTTAATTTCTAGAAATGATTCATCTACTAATATTAACCCAAATTTTCCTTGATCTTCACAACCTTCACCACTATCCCCCTATTTATTATCATGTAATAAAAATACACTACTGAACTGTTCCAAATCATGCTACATCCCTGTAAATCAACTCTGCTGGATGTTAGGAATGCATTGATACTGGTTTTGTCCAAATATATATTGTTCCAGTATGAGGGCACCACAGAAATAACTTGTTGATTTGAAAGAAAGGTACCGTATATCATTGAATTTATTAGAGGTAATTTAGACCAGAAGCATGATTGAGAGCATTATTTTTAATAAATAGATGAGAGGACAGCTATGATGATCAAAGAAAGTGTGGAATAAAAGTGAGTAAAATTACTAGAAGTCAATAGAACCTGTGAAAAACTCACCTAACTTCACGTTAGGGCTGAGATTTGCATTATCTTTATCAACATTATCATTGTCATCCTTCTGTAGTGTACTGGTTGTATGCATTGGAAGAAGTAAATACAGTCATTGAAGATAGCATATACAGTTAGCAAACAGAAGATCTATTTCAGTAACTTTTCCTTTTGGATACTCTATATTCTTATTATCTGACCCTAAATTGATATTTTGCTCCATGTAGATTTATGAAATGATTATGGTGATCCTTTGATTTTCCATTTATGTATCATATTACTTTTGTTCATTCATTTTCATTGTGGGGTAGAAATATCTGGCTCTATTGCAGCTTTCTAATGTTACCTGACTCCTACATTTGCCATACCTTAGCTACACTTTCTGTGCAATATTCCCTTTCCTGTCCTCATACCTTAAACAGTTCAATAATTTTTTCTCTCTACTCTCATCTCCATTCCCATCTGCTTATACTTAACTCCATACAGTTCTCCATACCTTTATTATTTTCATTGAATAGTTGTTCTTGTTCATCAATTCTTTTTAGATTATACACTGTAAAAAAGAGCAGTCTTTTCTCAGTATTTATTCAAATACAGAAGTGTCTGACTCTATCCATGTAGAAATTAAGGACTGTGATTGTGTTTTTGTACTTTATATACAACAAAATCAAAATTTTTTTTATAATGAATTGATTTTTATCCTTGCTTACCATCACATAGGTTTTGTTAAACTACTACAGCTGCTGAGATTATGGAGGAGGAAACATGTGAGAGAATAATGAAGAAAATTGACATGGTTGTAAACCGGGATCCACTTTTGTAAGTTATGAATAACTTCACAGTAAGTTGAAACACATTAGTAGTAAATATATTGATGTTTACAAGATTGAATCATATTTAACTCTGATGCTGTGGTTTAAAATTTTATTATTATCATTATTTACTCATATTTTTGGTTTACATGGTGCAGAACTTGTTTGACCTCAGATGTATGAGTATAAAATGTTTTGCTAAGGCAGGGCACATTAAATATAAGACCAGTAGAGATAGATAACTTATTTAGTACAGTTAAGATTAAGAGAATAGAGAGATTAATGAATGATGTGGGAGGATGTGCGGTGTAAAGTTGTTAGAAAGATGAATGCATGAAAATTTTTACCTTCATGCTGCCTTCAATAAATTCTTCTAATACCTCCATGGTACCTCTCTGGTTAGTGTTTGCCTGCCTCATACTACCCGTGTGTGCGAAGGCGGGGGTATGAATAGAGACCTGAGTCTTAGGTGAAGAATCAGTTTAGGATAAAAAAGAAAAGCATTTACATTAGTGTATAACCCCTTGCCTCACGTAAGTACACTGGACTTGGTTATGAGGATGTGTCTCTGCATTAAGAGGTTGTTTGTTGTTAATCCACCAATAGTAAATGGAAATGAAGTTAAACATAAGAGATGTTAGATTTTCTGTTCATTGTGAGTTGTAGGCCATCATAGTCAAGTGCATAAATTTCCTTTTTCAAATAGATATTTATCTGTCAAAACTGAATTGATTCCTCACTACATATCTCTTTATTGCTTAATGTAATTTTCCATACTATTTTGCTTGTCATCAGAAATAATTTTTCGTGATTATGTGACTATCTGGATGTTTTTCAGACATATTTTGTTTTAGTATTGAGCCATCAATTTTTACTTTTTTTTTTCTGTCACAATTTTCAGTATCAGCATGATGGCATAAGGTTGATACTCGGTATTTACTGCTACGAAAATCAGGTTTACTTACAGGACCAAACAGTGATAGTAGAGAGGTATGTACTTTGGAATGTACAAAACTGGCAGTGCCATGTATAAAAAGAGGCAAGTTAACTTGCTTTTCATCTCATTTCTGTTTCTTTCTTATTATTCGCTAAATTCTTTATTTTCAGAGATGAATTTGACATTGTCTTTTCACTTGGAGAAGTGAATCGCTCACCAGTCATCCATGTGGAACACAAGCTTGGCTTAGAATCATGGTGTGTCAAGCATGTATATGCTTATACTTATGCCAAGATCCTGGAGGCCAGACAATCAAAAAAACGAGAGGGTTAGTCTTTCTGATGCAATATTTGTTTTCAGGTTTTGTCAAACAAGTTAGAATATTATTGACATTTGATCTGAAGTAAATACTTCTTCTTGAAAAAACATGTCCATCTATTTTCAACTTCATTCCCATTTACAAGGCATTGATTGAGAGCATGTCGCCTTTTATTTCACTCAAACACTTTCATAGCTTATTTCTAGAGTGTGAAAGTGAATATGGGCTTCCATATTATCATAAGCACCTATTGATTGTTGAATTGGTATACTATGCTAATTTCTTTCATACTAGTTTGCCATTTCTCATGTAGCAAGCTAACACCAGGAACAGACAAAGAATGACCTCATTTATTTACATCCACTTTACCTATCACATATAAAGCACAAAAACCAGAATCCCATATTCACAGCCAAGCCTGATAGACCTTTCCATGGTATTCCATGGTTCAGCCACAGATAGCGTGTCACTCCATGTGTATCACATTGCTTTGATTTTCTCAATCCCTTGCAAGCTTCTCATCCTCCTGCATGTTCAGGCCCTGATAACTCAAATCATCTTTCACTTCGTCTTTCCATCTCATTTTTGGTCTTCCCCTCCACCTTAATCTTACCACTGTTAACACATATATCCTCTTAGTCAGTTATTTTTCACTCTACCTTTCCATATATCCAGACAACTTCAGCACACCTCGTTCAGCTTCCTCAATTATACTCATCGTATTACCACATCCCTCTCATACACAATCATTCCGTACATGATCATTACTCCTCACACCACATATTGACTTTGAGCATTTCATTTTCTGTTCTTTTCTGTTTAAGGCTCTCATAGAGCACTGTTAGGACTGCTATGTCATCAACCATACTCATTTTTGCCTTCACAGGCAGTAACCTCTCTCTCCACTCACTCCTCAGTGCACAAAGGACATGTGCCTCCTCATCCACCCTCTTATTGACTTCAGCTTCCTTAGTGCTATTTGCTGTCATGTTCGCTCCCAAGTATCTAAAACATTTCACTTCTCCAGGTTTTTTCCATTCAAGTATATTTGAACCAAGTTGTCTCTCCTCCCTGCTAAACTTTATAACCTTACTTCTATTCACATTAACTTTCAACTAATTCCTTTCACACACTTTCCCAGTGTCAAACACTAGTTTCTTTAGTTTGTCATTCAGGTGTCTGCCACTTAGGCCATGTCATATGCAAACAGTTGATGACTCACCTCCCAGCCCTCCACCTGTGTACACTTGCCTGTATCTCCAAGATCCTCATATTTACATCTCTTATCACTCCATCCTTAAACAGATTAAATAACCATAGTGACATCACATATCCTTGATGCAGACCCACATTTACTTTGAACCACTCACCCTCATCCCTTCCTACTTGTATGCATGCCTTACTTTCTTGATAAATCTCCTCACTGATTCTAGTAGCTTTCCTCCCACAACATGTATTTGTAGCACCTTCTACAAGGCATCTCTATCATCCTTATCATAGGCTTTTGCCAGTTCCATTGATATTATCAAACATTCCCAGGACCTCTTTCAAGAAGGGATCCTGGGGCTATAACTCTAGAACCCATTATCCAGGGGCTCCTGCAGCTTCAAGGTTGTGTTTCACTCATTTAGCAAAAACAGTTTGGACTCCATTGAATAGAAAAATTATTTGACAAGATTTTACTCTCTTTCATCCGCTGGGTCTGGCAACACCATCACAAATCAAAAAGTGCCACATACAGACCCCTTTCTTTCTCTAAGTATTTCTCACAAAGTTTTCAGAGGAAACACCTGTATCTAGAGTTGCCGGAGTCAATGGGTTAAGATTTTGTAACATGCTTTAAGTACTTTACAATAAAAAGAGTCTTTGTGAGACATTAAGGTTATGTAGTTAAGTGTAAAGTAGCTGACTTGGAGTGACTTGGTAAAGTGTTTTTGTAAAACTTTTGTTTACCCAATGACTTTAGAACTGAAAAATATCTATAAGTGTTTTGTTGTTAGAACTTAAAGTACATGAAGTTGTGGGTGTAAATTGGAAAATGGAGTATTAAAGAAATTGATTCCTGTGGCCATCTTTATGAATTGTTTTTATTTTGTTAGTTGTGCAGTAATCAGATGGAAATAAGATTTGGCAGTTCATCATTAAAAAAGTGGCTTTTTCTGGATGATGAACATTTCAGTGTACAGTATAAGTTAGAAATTTTTCTTTCAAAGATAAAAATCTTGATTAATAATGATTTTCAGATCCTACTTTGTTGCTTCGTTGGACGCAGTTCTGTCTGCTTATTGCTCCAGAAGTTACAACATTCTGGAATATGCGTAAAGCATTTTTGCGCCAAGGTCATCTCACAGCAGATACAGATCTTCATCTCACAAAGTTGATACTGTCTAGAAAACCAAAATGTATGGAGGTTTTCCAGCACCGTAAATGGATATTTGTTAATATTTTAGCCAGGGATATGCCTCACCAAGCAAATGGGGCCAATGATTTAGATGAGGATAACCACAATGTTAATGTTGATCTGAATTCTGAATATATTAAGCAGTTTCTGTTTTCTGAATTAAATATTTGTGCTTGGACAGCAGATAAGCATCAAAACAACTATCATTCTTGGAACCACAGATTGTGGGTAATACAACAGTTTTCTACATATGTTGGCCTTACAGACGTATGCAGTTTAGAATATGAAACAAGCCATAGTTGGGTAAGTGTTCATGTAAGTGAACATAGTGGACTTCACTACCTCCAGTATCTTCTTGACTCAGTTGTTTCATTAGTGAATGATGGAAAGGTCAACCATATCCAAGAAATCGTTCCATGTGTAAATAGTGTCGAGAAGCTTTATCAGAAGGAACTGGATTTTAACCGTGACCTGATTGAGGAATACACAGACCATGAAGCACTCTTTTGTCACCGGCGATTCCTTTTGATGCGTTTGAGAGATCTCCTCTGCTCCTATCCCCAAAGAACCTGCTCTCCACCACCTCCAGCCCTGAAAAGATCTTGCGTGGAAACAGTCAATAGTGAATGGAGTGCTGTTCTTCTTGGTGAAAGAGACCTGATAAATAAATGTCTTCAGACTAAATCGTATCAGAAAACGCTTGGTGAAAAGCATGCACAGTGGTTAAACAATGTAGTAGGTATTTAGCTATATTTTTGCAATTTTAATGTCTTGCACTGAATGCATAATCCTACTACTGTTTCTAGATTTGACATTTAAATGGGTTTTTAATTGACAGTTTGTAAGAATGAAAAATATTAGAAAAGTTTTTATTAAAAGTTATTCATTGTTAATTTAATCGTATTTATTTGAACATCTGTGATATAAGTACAGCATAGACATCCAGAACATTCTCACTACATCAATATTAGCTGTGTAAAAGAATTTATATTTAGTATTAGTCAAGTGATATATAGCATTTTAATATTATTTTCCTCATATGTGTGATACTGTATTATCTTGGCAACTACATCAAAAATTGTGAGCAGTGGCACCTCAGGTTTGACAGTTAGCATGTATTTGAATTTATTCTCTGTTTTTAGTGAAAGATTTCAGAATTACAAATCATATTTTACTCAGATTGCAAGGAAATCATAATGCATAGTTTTATATAAAGAAAGTGAAGAGTTTAACTATCAATTAATGTATACACTATAAATAAAAATTTTCATTGGTCTGTAAGCTAGTTTTGTTGATATTTGTCTTCAGTGAGATATCAGATGTGAGAGTATATGTGTTCAAATCATTAAGTGAATAACTCATTTATTTTTTAAGAACTTATGCATGCCCTTAGAGTACAGCAAATACTGGGAAACTTATTTTACAGCTGTTTATAGACAAAAAGAATTTTATATTCTATAAAGGTTTTTAAATTGTCTATATTTATATATCTTCCTTTTCTTTTTCTTCTTTCATACTTGTTCACTGTTTCCTGCATTAGCAAAGTAGGGCCAGGAACAGACGAAGAAAAGGCCTCATATGCTCACATCCATTCTCTAACTTTCATGTGAAATACACCAAAACCACAGCTCCACAGACCTTTCCTTGGTTTCCCCTGGCTGCCCCTTGTATGAGTTGCCCCTTGTATACCATCACTTCTGTTCATATATTTCCTCCTTTCCTGTATTACTTTCCAAAAGAAAGAACAGAGCAAGGAGCCAAGAGAGGATTTTTCCCTATAAGGCTGTCATCTGTTCTTGACGCTACCTCGCTCACGTGGGAAATGGCGAACGTACGAAAAAAAACTTATTTGCTGTTTTACATGTCAGTGAGGTAGCGCTAGGAACAGATGAAGAAATGGCCCCGTTTGCTCTCATCCATTCTTTACCTGTCATGTGTAATGCACTGAAACTGCAGCCCTCTATCCAAAAGTAAGCCTCACATGCCTTTTCCATGGTTTCCCCCAGCCACTTTCTTTTGTTCGATCCGTTGACGTCAATGTCACCCTTTGTGTAACACTTTACCACATCATTCCAGTTCATTCTGTACCGTGCACTCCTTACACTCTCTTGCATGTTCAGACCCTGAGTATTCAAAACCTTTTTGACTCCATCCATCCATCTCCAATTTGGTCTCCCCCTTCTCCTTCTTCCCTTCACTTCTGACATACATCCTCTTTGTCAACCTCTCCTCACTCATTTTATCCATATGTCCAAACCATTTTAGCACATCTTCAGTTTTCTCAACCATACTCTTCTTATTACCTCTCATCTCTATCACCCTGTCATTTCTTACTCAATCAACCCTCCTCATACTACACATTGTCCTCATCCATTCAAGTACTTCTTGCATCAAAGGAGTCCATCCTATTCCTGTTACTGATTAATTTAACACAGCCTTGGAGCTGCAGTAGCCCCTTAAAAGTGGTCCTAGAATAACACCAAGACCCTTTCAGAAAAAGGTCCTGAGGTAATTACATAAATAAATAGGTAGGGGCCTTTCTTCTTCTTCTGTTTCTGGAGTTAATTTGAGAAACGGCAATTAAATATGAAAAAAAAAAGGTATGGATGGTGGTCCTGGGCTCCACCTGCATGAGATTTCACCATGAGTGTTAAGTGACCTTCGACAAGGTTTTATCATTTTCATTAGACAAAAAAGAGTACAGTCTTGTCAAAGGACTTTTCACTCTTAAGGAGTCCATCATTTTCCGGCTACTGATTGCATTGCAACTGCAGGGGTCCCCTGAAGGGGTTTAGGGAATATATGATTAAGTAGTTTTATCTGAATTGAATATTGTTCTGAGAGCCTGTATTGTTTAGTTACTTTTTGAGTGAAATATTAGGCCTACAACTACAGTTACAGTAGTAAGTAGAATGAACAATGCACTTTTAGTCATTTTAATATTACTATAGTTTTATGTGTAAAGTGTATTCAGTTAGTTAGTAACTAAATTGTTATCAAGAGTTCCTAAAGCTAGATTGTTTTGTGTATGTTTTTAATTTCTCATATTTAAACTGATAATTTGTTGATAAGATTGACATTCTCTGTATTTAGATTATTTTATTTCTTTATCCCAGAGGGTTGGTTCTTTATTGCATGTAAATACATTTATTGTGTTAGAATACTTGTGTCATAAATTACTTTGTGAATATAAAATAGACAATGCCAACAATGAATATGATACTGGCCGGAGTCTTAAAATGTGGTCAGAACGCAGCTAGATATAACCAAAAGATAAGGATGCATAATCTTTCCATAATTCTGTATGATTATATCTGAATGGTAAGAAAATATGAACAAATACCTACTATGTATAAGGGCCCCTCTTAGAACAACTAAAAGCCTTTATTCTTTAAATTGTGTATATCTCAGTACCTATTTAATGTCATTAAGATTCATGTGTCATTGCAGTCCAGTGTCTGACGCATTACGTAACAAATGATGCAAACCCAGTGTAATTGGATGAACTTGAGAAGACTTAAGTTTCAGGGTAACCCACTAAGAAA
>JAUTYZ010203879.1:0-10599 GCA_032273725.1 Panulirus interruptus
CCTCCCCGTCGAGGTGAGCCAGAAGAACTCTCCAGCTATGACTCACTTTTATTCACCTCTTTCCATCCACTGTGATGTTACTTTCTTCTCTCTGTTCTCCAGATATTATTTTGGTCACTGATCTCATTAGTACCTGGACCTCTAGCATGCATTTGACTGCTGCTTCCCATAGCTTCTGTATGGAGATCAGCCACATGAAGATTGATGGTTGAGATGCCTCCTTTATTCCTTTACAGTGAAGCTGTGGAAATCTCTTCCATTTTTTGTTATTCCCTCTTCCTTGAACCTTTCTCCTTTTAAGAATGTCTAGAAACACCTATAGAGCTCAGGTTAATTCTTCCCACTTACTTTTTACTCATAGCTATTATCATACCATTCATCTGAGGTGACCATAATTGGGGCATGCTTTTCACTCTGCCAGGTCATCTATTGTTTTTTGAAAAAAAGTTAGAATGAGCACATAATCTCTCAGAATGAGCTTTGTTTTCTTCATAGGCTTTACTTTTCCATAAAAACATTTGCTTGAGCACAAATCAAGGAGATTCAAACCACTTTAATTTCAACCTGAGCTCCTTCATGTTGTGTTTGTTCTGTGGTAGAGCATCATTTACTGAAGTCTATTTTGTAGTAATGTATATGAGTTGTTATGTCTATGCTGCTTGTCAAAGCTGCATATTTTTCAGAGTGAGAACCAACCTCACAATCTCATTCAAAATATACACTGTGTATTTACTCTAAGCTGTCTAGCTGTGTGTTATGATGAGAATTAACATTCCCAGCTACAGGAAGATAATGGAATTCAGGTGAAAATTACTGGAAATAATCAGTAAGTAATATTTGATTATTTAAGTTCACAAAATGGTGTTTTTCTGAACGTAGCTTGATTAATCAAAATTTTCTTGTGGGCTCATCGTCTCAACTGGTGGATAGTTTTGGAATTCAGACTGATTCCCAGAATTGCTGTGTGAAAATATTTGCTAACTCAGATTTGAGAAGATATGAATCTGTTTATTTTCAGTCCAGTGAATGTCCATTTTTGTATATTTTGCTTGGTGGCATTCAGGTTATTAGATTTATCACACCTTGGTTAATATTTGCTAATTCAAGCTTTTTTTCCCATTATAATTACATAGTTTGAGTGATTTCTAAGTAGATATGTGTTACTTTACTTACAAACAATGAATTTTTTCATTTTACATTATCATATGGTCCATGTTACAAGGGAATTAAAGACAGAGATAATGCCAGCCACACTGCTCCCTTGTGGCACAACCAAGCCAGCCTCACACCAGATAAGTTCCTTTACCAATTTTATCTTATGGTGGGCTAGCATGGTTAGAGTACACTATTGTCGGAGTGATGTTACACAAAGGAGTTACGTGATAAGCACTTTATCCAACTACCTCTCCTTCTAGTATGTCTTTCCATCCACTGATTATCATTATACCTTTTCCAGTTTAGTAGGGTGGATCAGGTACAGACAGCCTATACAGCACCACTTACACACATCTTCAACCTGTACCCAGTGTTTTAAAGTGAAACTCGGATTTCCACTCTCATAAAAGAACATTGTAATTTTCATCATATACACTAAGTTGATTTGTCATTTCAGACCAAAGTCTCCATTCAGACCACTTTTGTACCATAAGTTTTTCCATTGCATCTGGGCCCCAGTTATTCCTTTAATATCTTTATCTGAAATATCCTTAGGTCAAATCATTTCTCTCACTATCTTTATCCATTTCTTCCATTGCATACCTTTATTCTTTGCACCTTCTACTGCACTACAGTATATCTTTTTGACCAGCTTGTCTCATGCCATATAGTCTAAATGACATTACTATCTTAAAAGACTTTCATCCATGTACCTGTCTAATTACTTCTTTACATCATGTGACTTTCTCATATATTTAGTTGTCATTATAGCTTTCCTCCTGATTCCAACTATACTACACAAATTATCCATCTCCACTGCTCTGATATTCAACCTATCGTGACCTATAAACACTTGGGTTTCACAACTATACTTCAGTGTTAAGATGAGAACTCCTTTATTCGGGCTTCTTGCACACTCTATGCTTATATTTTTTCCATTCACCAGAGCTTTCAGTGTACCTCCAATTTTTCTTACTTGCTTGACTCTTCTTTTAGCTCGAGCCTTCCCAGTACAATTTTTACTAAGCTTCACTCCTCAACATTTAGACTCAAACACAACTTTCAGTTCTTCATCATTTAAACTGATCTTACAATTTGACTTTGCTTCATTTACAAATATCTAGTGTCTTACCTTTATTTTCATTCACTCACTATCTTCCTTTATGTACATCATTGAACTAGCCCACCATTCTGTCCAACTCTTTCTCTACAATAAGCTAACAACTCAGCATCATCTGCATTTACTACATCTTCCATTCTGTTTCCCCATAGTTAACCCTCCAACCTCATGGTCAAATTTGCTCTCTGTGGCTTTAAAATGCCATTTTTTTTCAAGTTGTATGAATTTTTTTATTGCTTTATAGAATGATAGATAAGCAATTATTAATTTTATCCTTATAAAGCCCACAGACAAGCTGCTGTGCCACAGCTGTGATAGAACAGTGTCCAGCGTTACCACCACGTTTTGATATTTATTTCTACGTTATATATTGGTGGAAATATTGTTTTTAATTCTATTTTGATCTATGATCAGTATGATTTATTCATATAATTGATTAGTAGCTTTATCAGTAACTTTTGTACAAGTATTCTGTATATGTACAGTGCCAGCAGAATTTAGATGGCAGGAACATTGACACAACCTGCATAATACCATGAGAATCTCATTTACAATATATGGCTTCAACTTTTCATTTCTACCATAAATGCAGTTTGCTTAGATATTGTTGTAATTCATATCATTCATGTTTCAGTAATTTGCTTCTTCTGGTTATTTGTTGCAGCATATGATTTTGTTATTTCAGCATTTATGTAGCTTCTACATAGTCTTCAGTGTTTGTGTAACCATGACTCTGATTGGAAGAGTGGGAACAGCACTGTGCTTTGTGGTACCATCCGTTATGTTTGTGGTCTTGCTGACACGTTTGAAGCTCATCATCTGGCTTACTTGGTGCCTCATTCTCATACTCTTCAACACACAGTTCTTCTTAAGCTATATGGTAAGGCTTATATAGATTGTTATCATATTTTTGGTCTGTTACCATATTTAATGTACATGTTTTTCAAGGCATATGTCATCAGTGCTCTCTGAGTAAGGTCTTTGTGTAGTTCTAAGCCTCCGGGATATCTTGTAATCCATTTCACCGAGTTCACCTTATTGCAAACCTACCAGCTTTCCCTTGGGACAGAATCTTAAAAAATATATTTTTTGCATTCTCATATATTTTGTAAAGTAATTATAAAGGATGGATTATATAAGAGCAACCCCATGATGAGCAATCCCATTTTCACTAAATCTATAGCAGGGTACATTTTGGCATGAGGCATGGGCAGTGTGTCAAGAGCTGTGCATGAAAGTCATTGTTTTACCAATTCCGAGGTGAAATGATGTAATGCTAATGTTGCTAATGATGATGCTGAAATAAAGTCAATTAGATGTAGGTGATGAAATTTGGCCTTTTTTGGAGTTCTTTCATGAGTAGGCTCATTTTCAAGTAATGACATCTTGCTTCCCATTCAGGAGTTCCCTGAAATGTAAATACATTAGTAACTGATGACATCCAAGTGTAAAAGATACTTTTTCTTATATGTTAAAACCGTACATAAATCTGAAATATATCAATTGTTTATACTGTTTCTCATTGTAATGGGTACTCATCTTCCAAGGTAGAAGCAACTGCTTTGTCTGCAAAGTGCTGCGTGGTCACATGAGAGTGGGATATTTTGGTTGGCTGTTGTAGATCAGTTTTCAGGGAGTTTGGATTTTGAAGATATCAATGATAAAAGGGATCGGAGATATGGGAGTTGGGTAGTTTGGAGAATTTTAGGATGGCTTACTGTAATGGCAAGTTTCCAGATGTTTGAAATTTTGCTGTGTAATAATAAGTCTTTGTAGTGGGATTGATTGCTGCAGTATTTTATACAGAAATTTGATATGTTGTCAGGGCCTGTTGCTGGAGAGTTCCTTAAGGATTTAATTGAGTTGTAAGTGTCACTAGGAATGAAAGGAGGGTAAGCAATTGTTTTAGGGTGGATTTTGTCTATGTTTTTCATGGATTTCCTGTTTTAGGGGTTTTGTTGGTTCTTGGCTAATTATTTAGTGGTGTTTATTGAGTTGTTTGTGTGGTGTTAGGGAGAAGGGATGTTGTTGGTTTGGTTTAGGAGTACTTCATGTGTAGGGGCCGGAGTGTTTGGGAGGTACAAATTTTCTCATTTGTTTGCCAGATATGCACACTGTTGGTTTTGTGGTTGATCATGTTAAGGAAGGAATGCCAGTTTGCTACTTGCTTTTCAGTGATTATGTTGGGATTGTATTGTTGAGAGTTTCGATTTGTACCTTGGTGTGTGTTGATGATGACTGTTTCTTCTGATATCTTTTCTATGAGGTCTGCTACTTGTGGAGACAAGTTTAGGTTATATTGTTTTCTGTGCAGTTTGCTGTTTTGGTTGATGGTGTTAATGAAACATGAGATGGCATGGTCTAAAGATTGAAAATTACCTGAGATGAAGGTTTGGAGCTTGGATTTTTCAGTACCATGTGAATGCTGGCCAATCTGCTTTTTCTATAGTTTGGGTAAATTTCTATAGTGGCTCTGTGAGTAGGGTGGGCACCGTAAAGTGTTATCAGGTTAGTTAAGTGCTCAGAAGAGGGTTTGTCTAGTGTGCTCTAGGTGGTCCTTGTGTGCAGTGTTGAAGTGCAAAAGGTAATGTGTTGAAGTTGGCTGCTGGAGGTGATGGTTTGGAAGTATGACAAGCTGGTTGTATAGGATGAAGATGTTGAAAAAATGCAGTTGAGTTATGAGAAGTTCACCTCAAGGATCTTGGGTTTGAATATCGAGCCAAGCAGGATGGTGGGTGTTAAGTCTTCACATATATAGGTGTTGGGTGTGTTGGTCAAGTTTTGTAGTTAAGGAGTGTATAGGAGAAGGCAGGTGGTGATTATAGGTATAAGTGTTGATTATGTTTTAGTAAACATGTTGTTGTTTTATTTTAATGGATAATATTTCAAAAGAGTTGTCACTGTTTATGGTGTTTTGTGTGTTAAGTGGTGTTGGTGAATGGGATGCTATGATATACATGTGTTATGAGTCCTCTTCCTTGTCCTTTTGTTGTCTGTCTTGTCTAAGGGTTCTGTAGTTGTAGAAGGGAAGGAGGATGGATCTAGGTGTAAGTCTGGTTTCTTGGATGAGGGATATATATATGTTTGGTTTTTGGAGTAAGTTGAGTACATATGAGTACATTATTTATGAATGTATCATATATGGAAATTTTTTCAGCACATGCTTGTATGTAGGGGAGTAGTCATTTGAATCTTCCCTGTCTACCTACTTATGAAAAATTATGTGAGTCATGTCATTAGATGGTTGTAGATAACAGTCTGATTTTTAACATCAACAGATATATTTACTAAAGGGTCTCCATAGTACAGAGTAAAGCTTTGCATTCACATCCGAGAAGACTTGGGTTGATGCCAGAGGTAGGCAGAGTTGGCCATGGCATGTGTAGCTTTGGATATGTTGTAGTTACCATATTAAGTAAGTTTATTAAGGAGGATACCATTCAGAGTAGCTGAAAATAGTCTAAATATGTTATCTTTAACTTAATCCATCAGTCTATAGACATGATATGTGCCATATCCTGCACTGACAGTGGGGGTTAGTGTTTGAACTGTAATAAAGGAGTCACTTCTCTTTGGTGTCCATGCAGGAATCCTGGCTGGAAGAGATTCAAGAAGGTGAATATAAAGTGTCAGTGATGGTAGCTTGGATCATCTTGCGAAGTCTGAGCTTCAGCCTTGAAATCTGCGACACAGATCCTGATGGCCAGCTGCAACCTGCACCATTACTGACTATGCTACTTGGATACTGTCTCTACCTCCCATTTCTCTGCACTGGGCCATATATGCCCTTCACTGACTTTCATGCTGGGGTATGTTGTCATTTTAAAGCTTTATTCATATACTTTGATTAGGGAGGAGAAATGAGGCGAGTGGTAAATGATGTGTAGACCAGGTTTTTGTTTTGAAGAATTTGTTGATAAGAATACTTTTGGTAAACTATCCACAACATATGTTGGACCAAAACTAGATTATGCCCCGCAAGTCTGGTCACCACAAAGTGCTGATGGAAAAAGTCCAGAGAGTGTAGGATGAGGTGGAATACAGAGTGAGAGTCTTGGCAAATACCATGGCAAAAAGAGAGGAGGTCATGAAAGCTTTGTCGATGATGAAGTTTGGCAAACTGGTAGAATTGGATGGGATTGCAGTTGAATTTCTCAAGAAAGGGGGTGACACTGTTAGTGATTAATGAGTCAGGCTGTTTTATGTTTTTATGGCCCAAGGTGAGGTGCAAAATGAATGTATAGTGCCTTAATGTAAGGGCAAGAGGAACATACAGAGGTATGAGTCTGTGAGTATACTTGTTAGGGTGTAGGAGAGTGATGATTGATTGGGTGGTGGCACGCACAGATTATTTGATTAGGATTGAGAAATAAGGCTTCAGGAGTGATACATGATTTGTGGACCAGGTGTTTGGTTTGAAGAATTTGTGGATAAGACATTTTTAATGAAATTTTCACAACATATGTTGGACCAGAGCTAGATCAAGCCCATCAAGCCTGGTCACCACAAAGTGCTGATGGAAAAGGTCCGGAGAGGGGCACGTAGATTAAGAGAGTTGAGCTACAATGAGAAGCCGAAAATAACAACTTTGTCCACCTGGGGTAGAAAAAAGGATGGGTGACATGATTAAAGCCTTCAAGTTTCTGCATTTGAGTGACATAAACAGAGAACAGTTCCTCACAAGCTGCTATGCCAGATTAACCCGAGGCCATGACAAGAAGCAAGGCAAGAAACTTGTTAGATAGGATATAAAGAAGTACTGTTTTAGTGTAAGGGATGGACCAAGCATTAAGTCTGTTGATTCCGAGATTGAGTCGGCTGAAGAGGGTCCCAGCTTGTGGACCGAAATATACTGGCTCTTCTATTTCGTGTTTTCTTTTTCCAATGTGGGACGTTCCTGTTACATTTACCAGTGTGTTATTACACTTTTCGGATCATTGTCCAGATGTTTAAAAGATTACTTGATGAAAAAAAAAGTTCAATATGGAGTCCTACAAACGTAGAACTTTCTTCTTGTACAATAAAAGTACAGACACAAGTAAACAGCATCAAAGACACATCCAGAATGTTACGTGATGATGGTGTTAGGTTTAGTGCGGTAGGTATAGAACATAGGATCACTTAAGTCAGCTGTCTTCCCTTGATGATACAGCCTGAAAATAATCTTACTTGTCTGTGAAGGGTTGTGAAATATATGGTAAATTTTTTATTCTCATTTGATTAAATCAGATACTCCAAAATAGAGAAGTTTTTTAGAATTATAAGCTAATTGAATTGAGGTTGATGAACTGTTGAAACTTTCTTCACCTTAAAGTATGTGTTATGATTAATTTGATGATGTTTGGTGAGTTGCTGAAGATGGATTACAATGTGTGCTCTAAAAGCCTGTGATGGTAAATATTATGTTGAATCTCTGTATGTCCCCATACATTCCATGAAGCTCACCCACATACTCCCAGATTGAAGAGAGCCCAGATGACTAGGACAGTTTTCTTTTTGATGGTGAAGTATAGGTAAAGAAAAACCAGACCTGAGTTTGAATACCCAAGAGATATAATATCACTTGCAGGACATTGCCCCTCAGAGAGAAAAGTTTTTTAAGACTTCAACCTACATTTTATACTTGTGCATTTGCTTGGTGGTTTGCCTCACATCTTTAGGAAACCAGTGGGAAACGTATGGCAAAACAGTGTAAACCTCTATATACCTGATCTTCATTTTGGAAATGGGCATAAAGATTATGATAAATGATATATAGATCAGTATTGAGTGATATTATTATTCACATATGGTGTGTCAGTGACTGCTTTCATTTAGTACATGATATGTATTTTCCTTTCTCTGTTAAGTGATTTTATCCTCACATTCAATCATGGTGGATTAAAGGAATTGATTTTGTCAGCTTTCAGAACCATATCGAATATGGACTTTAAGGAGATTAGCTGGTGTGATGCTACAAGTCCTAAGATTTTTGTGGTGGATGGGCTTCACTCAGGTCCTGTTATTCCATTTTTATGCACAGTAAGTATTTGACCCAATCTTTAATTTGTGTAATATTATTTATTATAGTAGGAATATATTGTTCTTGGTGTTTGTGGTTTTATGCTTACTTTTTACACACATCAGTGCCCTTATCAAATCCACTTTCAAATGAATTTTTGATGATGAAATGTTCTCAATAAAACAACTGAAACTTGAGGCTAGGGTGATAGTGTACCAGTAATCATAAAAATGGATAATCATCATGTGTCTTTACAGTCATCAGCCTTACTTAAGGAACTCTGAAGTGAAAGAAGAGAACAGAGCCTAAGATGAATTAAACATGAAAACAACAGAAAATATGTAGATTATTGACAAACATGCCAACTGATCATATAAAGATATAATTGCATTATGGCAATCTAACTCCTGCTAATACAGGTGCTCAGCCCTGATATGAAATTTCAAAACACACACCCATTGATTCAGCCAGCAACATTATTGCTTCATGTAAGAGTGCTTTACAGGAGCCTTTGGCTGTGGTGCTTAATAATGTTTCTTACCCTTTGTGGAGTAAATTGTTGAGATCCTTTCAGTTTTCTTGAAGGAAACCTGTATCCTCCCCATCTTATCCCAGATGGGAACTGTTGAAGGTCCTGGATCTTTAATCATCAGGTAGCCTTACAGGCAATATCAATATGGTTTTGATATGTCCTCTTTTGAGAACTGTGTTCCTGATAGCTTTGGAGTCAAAAGGAATTGTAGGTAAAATTCATTCACTGTTTAAGCAGAACAATCTGCTGATGCAAAATTCATCAGGTGTTTAATCACAGAAATCTGCTGAAGTTTGAAGTTCATCTTTAATAGGTAAGACTGATCCAAACCCAAGGTTTTTTGCTGAAAATCGGTCTGTTAAATATAGGAATAAGCCTGTTTTCATACAGATTGAGAAATTTCTCAGAAGGAATATTATCTGGTATG
Organism: Panulirus interruptus; assembly: GCA_032273725.1. Taxonomy (NCBI): domain Eukaryota; kingdom Metazoa; phylum Arthropoda; class Malacostraca; order Decapoda; family Palinuridae; genus Panulirus; species Panulirus interruptus. The sequence continues at coordinate 9,236 of JAUTYZ010203879.1, forward strand.
TCCAGTTAAGACAGATTATTTTATTGGTCTCAAAGAAGATTAATTAAGGGAAGTCTATTCTTCCAGGCTTCTATATGCCACTCTCAGGAGAGGATAATCCAGAATAGGGGTTAGAAGTCATTCAGGTCAGGCCCTTTTTTCAGTTTTCCTATTTTTTTGTAAGTACCTCCTCCTTGTTGCTGGTATGATCTCAGATCCTCATAGGACTCTACCCTCAGGTGACCAATGCTGGTTTTGAAGATTTAAAACAATATTCCTACTATAGGCAAAGGTCTTTGGATTCCATTTACTTTTCATTTCCTTGCTTCCTTTCTTTATTTTTTGAAAGATCATCTCTTGATTCCTGACAAGTACAGTCTAGAGGCGAGAACACTGCCAGTCAATAAATGAATGTGGGTAATGAGTTGGTAGGTGCCATCTCACCTCCATACTTTGACATAAAAGGCCTGGGTCGGTTGCTGCATGGTCTTTGAGATCTATGAATGAGCATCTGTTGGCCGTGTATGTTGTTTGGTGGCTGAAGGGGGTAAGCCTTGTGATAAACCTTATTTCATGTGGTAAAAATGTTGATTTAATTCTCTCATCATGCAAGTGCTCTCTCTATGATGCCCACAACACTTTGCCAAAGGTAGAGAAGTCGTTTTTCATCTTACAAAACTTTCACTTTTATAATAGAGAATAATGAAGTATAACTTACAGTTTCATATACAAGCTCTAGACACGTTATAACAAAATCACATCCATCTACTTTTATTTTTGATAGAAATACTTAAAAGAATAGGTGACAACAATATGCAGGATACTTTCAGTTACCTTGTTTTATAAGCACATATATTAGAAAGCAAGCAGTTGATATAAAGCTTTTGCAAAGTTGTAGATAAAGTTTATGGTGATGCTGTGGTGAAATAGATGTTTAAAAAATGGCTTTAGAGAAATTGTTAAGGTATGTTTGTCTATCTTCCTACTCATCAATATGTCTTTAGAATCAGAGCATTAGATTAATGTTAGTAGTTAGTTAGTGTCATCATTCTTATTGCTTATCCCAAAAACTAAAGGAACTTAAACTGTATATCTGTATATGTCAAGATTTTTTACCTGTAAAATTCTAGTTGCATCCATGTTTTTATATCTTATAATGCACTGCTACTTTATTTCTTGAATTATATTTTCAATAACTACTTAATCCACAGCTCGCTGCACTTCATGCCAGAGCTTGTGAAAAAGATGACATCCTGGTCTATGGCTGGGTTTGTTTACTTTCTCACTGCCTTTCTGCAGTTGAAGTATGTTGGTAAGTTAATGTCTTTTATTAGCAAGAGTTTTGTAATTCTAGATCACTTGTAATCATCACCATTGGGAATGTG
>JAUTYZ010203986.1:1803-16833 GCA_032273725.1 Panulirus interruptus
TTTGGGTACAGGTAGAAACACTATACTGGGGGAGTGAAAACACATTCACAACAGGTATTACAGTGTACAAGTACGAGTTACATAATTTGGTAATTGCAATATATCACACAAGGAAATAAATGACATATACTCTGAGTATTAGTGTGTATTTGGAACAGGACATAGTGTACAGATAGCGTAGCGTATTGTTCTTAACGCTGATATTAATACAAATGGTTAACGATGTGTTACATTTGGGACATGCGGTCAAAGAATGTGCTCACACTGGACATTATTACATCAGGTGTCTACAGACATAGCGCAGGGCATGGCAGATTTTGGATGCAGTGTCATCAAGTCTTCCATGATATTACTATCCGTGAATTAGTCACAAAGTTGTCGAAACTGTAAATCACTGATTCTGGAACTTACGCTGATATAATGTCCTAACTTGTGTCCATCAGGTGCAGAACAGAGTCGGCGCTTGGAATGTCCAGGGTCGCGGTTTTTCGCGACTTACCACATGTACAACGTACCCAAGGCGTATCCTGGCAATTACAGTATCACATTGTCTAGTATAGGTCGCATGCTTTCCATACTAATGCTTCGTAAATTAAACCGAAAATGTTCATAGAATATAAGACTACATGTTTCGTAAACCCAAAATGTTCGTGGTACATAATACTACTACTGCCTGGTCTTTCAACACATCTCATGAGGTTTTCTTCCTCGCGGGGGAGTGCGGTGTGATCAGTAGGGACTCTGCCTTTAGTCCCGTGCAGGGGCCTGGGGGCAAGCAGGACTGTTTAGCAAGATCATCAACACGGTCACGGCTGGTTGATGATACGCCGCTTGCGACGGGGAGCTAATCCGGATCACGCACCAGGTCGACAGTCGACATCTCACACTCTTAGACAGTCGACATCTCACGCTCTCGGCTCTGGTAGCCAAGCAAGATGGAGCGGTAGATCTCAGCTGTCGCGGCTATAATCACCCAGCAGGTTCGGAGACTGAGTCTCACCACTTCAGCTCCAGTTTGCTGGCAAATGCGGAAGTAAATCGCACCATTCTAGCCCCTGATTGCTGACAAGTTCGGGCAGTAAATCTCACTCTTTTCCTTCCGGTCATTAGCATGGTGGAGTAGTAATCCGAGGCTAATCTGGTCTGAATCTATTAGACCCGAGAATCGCTTTTGTTCTTTGAGTGTCATTTCGTGAGCTCCACTCGCTCCTGAAACAGGATCGTTCAGCCGAGACGAGTGTTTGTGTCGGGTAACATATCCAGTTGAACAAAAGAATACAAGGGAAGGTGAAGAACAGATCAATGGGTCTTTTCGAGGCTGTTCGTGACAGTGAAAGAGAACAGAACAAAGAGTAGTGTGATAAGGATGCAAACACATGACCAAGAAGTCGTTCTAGTAAATTACTTTTTTTTTCTTTTACAACGGAGTCACCTGTAACGTCATTCGTAGACCAGAGCTCAGGTATTCCTCCAGTGAGTTTGTCAGCGTATCACGTACGCCTGATGTGCGTTATGTAGCTCGAGGGAAACCATACGGTCGATTTTCTTTTCATTTTTACTGCCGTAGCGTGAAACTTTTTAACCATATCTAAATCCATTTGCCACTTAGCTAATCCATCAGTTGGTCCATGTCAGCTTGCTGCTGTAGATGGAAGATTTGAGAGACGGGATGCAGAAGTTGGTATCTGAGTTTGGGAGAGTATGTGAAAGGAGGAATTTGAGAGTAAATATGAACAAAAGTAAGGGCAGAGTAACAAGTTAGATGGGGTGTGAGTTTGAATGAAGAAAATTTGGAGGAAGTGGAGTGTTTTAGATACCTGGGAGTGGACATGGCAGCAAATGGAACAGTGGAAGTGGAAGTGAGTGGGTGAGAGGGCAAAGGTTCTGAAAGCACTGAGGAATGTGTGGAAAGAGAGGTCATTGTCTTGGATGGCAAAAATGGGTATGTTTGAAGGTATAGTTGTCCCAACAATGTTGTATGGATGCGGGGCATGGGCTACAGATGAGAATGTGTGGAGAAAGGTGCATGTGTTGGAAATGAAATGCTGAGGACAATATGTGAGGAGAGGTGGTTTGATTAAGTAAATAATAAAGTTTGAGGACAATATGTGATGAAAAGTGGTTTGATTAAGTAATAAAATGGGTAAGAGAGAGATGTCGTAATAAGAAGAGCATGGTTGAGAGTGCTGAAGAGGGTGTGCTGAAATGGTTGGGCATTTGGAGAGAATGTGTGAGGAGATGTTGACGAAGAGGTATATGTGTCAGAAGTGGAGAGGAAAAGGAGGAGGGGGATAACAAACTGGAGGTAGAAGAATGGAGTGAAAAAGATTTTGAGTGCTCCTGGCCTGAACATGCAGGAGGGTGAAATGCGTGCATGGAATAGATCGTGTTGTCAATGTACTGAACCAGGCCCGTGAAACAGCTGGGAAAAATCCAGAGGAAGATTTGTGAGGCCTGGTTGTGGATAGTGGGCTGTGGTTTCAGTTCAATACACATGACAAATACAGAATGGATGTGAGCAAATGAGAGTGTTCTTCATCTGTTCCTGGAACTACCTCGCTAATGCAGGAAACAGTGAATGCAGAAAATGACAAACATGAAAAAAAATGGTAACATGATCTTTTTATATGGTGAAAATATTAAAAATATAATCATATTAACAATTTAACTTTTCAATGGCAAAATGACACTTCTGGGGAATGATCATGAAAACAAAACTTGCAGTGAAAGGGTAAACATTTTACAAATACAAATAATTTCTAATCTTCAAATATTTTTAAACAAACCTAAATTAAAAATCTACTTTTCAAACATATGTTAACATCGTTGTTTATCACACTTTTGGTTATTTTCTTTCATCAGTGGTTAAACAAAGGGTGAAAATTTCTAATTTTTGCTTTTACAGAATACTAATGGATAATTCAAACAATAAAAACATTGAAACAATACAAACAAGCATCATGTGGTACTGTAACTGCAGTACTCTGTCATTGGCAAACAACTGACTTACATCCTATGCCCCCTACAAACTGCATGTTCACCTCTGGATATGTTCTTAAGTTCCTCGTCCTTCATGGGGTTATGTTCTTAAGTCCCTCCTTCCTTAAGTGGATATATTCTTAAGTTCCTCCTCCCTCATTTGGATATGTTCTTAAGTCCCTTCTCCCTCATGTGGATATGTTTGTAAGTCCCTCCTCTCTTATGTTATGTTCTCAGATGCTCATGGGTCTCTATCTGTTAGTAAGAAATGCAGAATTTGGCAGGAAGAGTCCTGAGAGCATCTACGTGTATTTAGTTTTCCTTTTGATCTTTTGAGAAATCACTTTTGAGTTCTGGACAATGACAGGCCTAAGGCAGACACCAGTGATCAGTGAACTGAGGGTTACTAGGCTTAACCTCATCTTGCAGTGATGTCAAAGTCCTAGATGGGTGGCTGTATGGTCGTTGAGTCCTGTGAATGAACATCTGCCGACCTTATGTGTTTTATGATTTTTGAAGGAAGTGAATCCTCATGGGGACAGCTCATTTTTGGGGGTAAAATTGAGTTTCATCTCTCAACAAGATGCTCATAGGGCTCTCTTTATAGGAGAAAAATAGTTTTTCATCCTTCAAAACATACATTTTAAGGCATGTCAGATCATTGATCTTTAAATGATAGTGATATGTACTTCATATGTATGTTTCGCATCAGTAATGTGTGTATTCTGAGAACTAATTTTGAAATTCCTACTTGAGTTAGTGTGAATAATCTTCATTCATTATCAGGTTTGATATCTGGGGAATACCTTAATGAATACTTATGTATAGATGGACTGTTTAAAGTATCTTTGCATCGATGAATTTGTACTTATTATGAAAGTGGCATCCATATCTATGTAATCAGTATTGTCTTCTCTTAACAGATTGATGATGTCCGGAGCCATTTGAGGGATTAAGTTCACAGCATTGTTTATGAACAGGTAACTTTAGTGTTGTCTTGAACTAGCTAAGTTACCTTTGATTTCCAGACTGTTAATTTCAGTGTTATTGACTTACCTAATGAATGGTATAGGAGGATGTTTGATAGGTACACTCTGTATCATTTCCTTGAACATTCTGTTGATAATATAAAGATTCAATGTTTTTTCAATAATCTCATTTTGATGTGTAACCCTTTATCGTTAGCTAGGTATTCTCTTTGAATAGAATTTTTTTTTTACCTGTCTGCCTATGTCACAGTGTATACCATCCCAATACCAGAGTAATATCATCCCATTAAAACGTTTCAGTAGGTAGTTGAGGAAGTGGTATAGAGTCAACATCAAATGACACATGGAAAATATCGTGCTGTGTGGATGTTTGAAAGTGTGGCTGACCTACATTGCAGATCTTATTTCGGAAAATGTTTTAAGGTAAAAAATTAATTTCAACATTTGGTAAAATATTGATTTTATTTGAAATTTAAAGATACAGGTTAGATTTGGTACATTAGAAACAGTAATTCTCTTCATAGATGTAATATCATCTTGCACATATGACTTTTGATGGACTATATTGTATTATGAAGACTCATAATACTTTGGGGAAAGTGAAATGTTTTATTCATGTTTGTGGAAAAGGTAAGTAAAGATGAAAAAGATCCCCATTCAATATTACTTATTTCATTATTTTTGTCTCTATTATTAGCAGGATTGCATATATGCTCTCTTCTCCAAGAAACATTTATGTAATGACTCCTCTCAACCACATATGAGTATTTCCGTACTGTCCTCCTATCTCACTTTTGGGTCTTTTCCTCTTCATTTCACTTTTCTGACATACAACTTCTTAGTCATCTTTGTTGCACCCATTCTTTAACTTGTGTTGAAACCATCCAGTTATGACAGATATATTACCATAGCTTGCACTTTTATCATTTTGCTACTGTAAACCTTTTACTCTCCTATGCAAAACTGTAGATTGATTTATAGCTTCAAAAAAATTCCTCCATACCTATCTTTCATCATCCTCTCGGGAAGTGCACCGTCTCCAGTTCACAAAGAAGACTCCTTTAATACTTGTAAATTTTAATCCTCACCAACATTTTATAACTATTATCATTATTCCATTTCCAGTTTGTTTAAGTGGTTCAGGTATATACAGCCTCCAAACATCTCTCACATACATCCTAACTCATGCCCAATGTATGAAAATCCTTTAAGTCCAGCTTTTCCTTATCTAAGGAGATTTCGAATTATGTCTGTTGTCATTAACTTCATTCAATTTTACACAGGTGGAGTAGGTGCATACAGCCACTTAGTTCATTCACATTTTTATATTTCATTGTAATACCCCAAGATTCATAACACAGAATCTTACATTTACTCGCATTTACTTTCAGTGTTCTCCTACATATACCGTCAAAAGGACCCATCATTTTTTCCAACTCCTCCTTTGATTTGGCTGACAGAATAGCATCATCTTCATATTAAAACTGTTGTAACTTACATTTTGCTCCAACATGATCAAGCAATACTCTGCTTCCACCCCACCTTGGTTTTATCCCACGTAATACCTCATCCATAAAAACATTAAACAGCCTTAGTAACATTACATAACCTTGATGCACTCCAACATTTATTTCAAACCATTCCTTCATAGCACTCTGTACTTTTATATGTGCCTTACTTTTATCTTAGCTCCTAACAGCATTTGAAAGTCTTCCATGTACATATATTGCTGAACATCTGAATTTTTTGAAAATCTTTCATATATCCATAAATGCTACAAGCACTTTTTTCTCTAAAACTTTCTCCATTACCTGCCACATCTACTTACCCACTCCTTCTTTTACTCAGTTTTTTCTTTATGCACAAGAAACTCACTAATCCTACAATATGATCACTCATATTCCAGTTTTATACCTTGCCAACTTTGCAGAAAAGACTATAAAGTGGAATATTTGCTGCCATCTTACATCCATCAGGTACATGACCACTTTTCTATGCTTCCATACACTTTTACTACATCCTTTCAACTGCAGTTTCACCTTGGTTCTTCATAATCTCACTCAACACTCCATCTCTATCCTCAGCCTTTCCATTAATTACTTTTCTTACTTCTTCAGTAATGTAACCTCTCCTTTATATCTTTAATCCTTCTGTAATCATTTACCATCACCTTCATTCAACTCTTTTTAAAGTACTCTATCCATCTCTTATAAATTTCACCCATTATCACTTGCACTCTCTCATGCATGTCTGGTACACTACAACTTTTTATGCAAACCTCTCTCTAGCATCTATTCACCTCCTTGCAAAATGGTTTGATATTCTTTAAGGTCTCATTTATCCTCATTTGGTTTTATTTAAGTCTACCATCATCTTAATTTTCTATTCAGAGTACTATATTCTACACTTTTTGTTGCCCTTCATCACTGTTTCCCGGAAGGTTAAGTTTCTTCCAAACTTTTTATTCATTTGCTTTCCTTAAATCTTCCTTCAACTATGCTGAACCTATCTTTCCATGACCTATACCTAAAGTGCCAAATACATCATTGACCGCCTCCAATAAGGCATTCCTAAGTTATCTTCACATCACCTCAATTTTTCCTTGTTTCATGGAATTCTATTTCTCATTTACCTGTAACTTCTATTGGAAGTCAAGTTCCATATTTTTTATATTAAACTTATTCATCTCTTTAATTATTTTTCATATTTCTAGTTCTGTTGTATGTAATTTAAAAGGCTACCTGACAGTTAACTCTTTTTTGCCCTGATAATCCTTTTTATAGTCTGCACATCATCCACACTATCTTTCATATTCTTTTTTAAGAGAAACAACTGCTATATACTATTTTTTTATGGTGGACAAGATAGTATAGGCAATTGTATCTATTCTTTCCTCTCTTTGCTTGTACTGTGTGTCTTATGGACATCTTTATGCTGAAAGTACTTACCTGCAAAACTTATACAACATTACGCTAAATTTCCGTTTCTCAAATAGAATCCCCTTAATTTTGTTAGCAATTAATCTTCTTTTCACTAAACACATTGGAGTTCCTGTTCCACTTTTTTTCCTCACTCTCTCTTTTACCAACATTTCCAGCAAACACCTTCCTAAGAGAAACAGCCATGGGGACAACAAATCCCTGTCCCATCAAAATTGAACTATATTTATTCATTCATTCTATCAGTCTTGAGATATGTCTTACTTGCAGCACATTAGTTTTCTACTTCTGAACACTAGAAAGTACCTGAAGTATTTGTGGAGCCTCAGTCACCTGAAGCATCAAAATTAATCTTTTGTTTGTTTCTGTAGATTGTTCAGTATACTGATTTACCTATACTCCATAATAAGGCTTTCATTTAGTGGCTCTTTTGTTGCATCTTCTGTACACCACAGTTTCAAGATATTTTTATAGAATTCCTCCCTTAAATACCGCTCTTACACAAATACACCCGTACTCCACCCTTTTCCATTATCTTTTTTTTTTTGCACAGTATCTGCTCCTACTGACCTTGCCAATATATTCTTTCCTGATAGTAAATAAAAAAAATTGTGAGCAACAGTAGCATCTAAATTAAATCAGCACAAATGAAAGGCAAGTGTATCAAAACACATATTTTTTTTTTTGAACAACTTTCATTATATCACAAAGATATATTACATTAGGCATTTTGTAAATCACCTAATTTCATATGAAACCTCAATGACTAATATCAAAAAGAAAATGTTTCCATGATATCCAGCATCAAATACATATTACCAGTATATGCCTTTATCATTACAATAGGATTATGCATTTTAATTTCCAATTTAAAGTAATCTTTACTGACTAAACTGAGACAAATTTGGGATACTGCATGTGTGACTAAGGAGTAAATTCTAGTGTATAATTCAGAGGGATTGTAGCCTTCACAGACTTGCCATATGATCTTTCAAAATTTCAATGTATGTATAGATTACATATTTCAAAGCAAATCTTTTTCAACTGAAAGTGTGTGTTCAGTGCTATCATACTGCTGGCAACTCCTGGTCTTCCTGAGTGAAGATACACAGTCTTTATACTGTACCTCAATTGAAAATTCACTCACCTATTATGTTTACAAGACTGTTCCCTCATTTTCATTTTTTAGTAATGAAAATATTTTGCATGTGGTAATAGTTTAACCCTTTGAAAGGTAATATTGAACTCTTAGTATCAGAAGTTTCTATGATCCCATGTAGGTATTGATGCAGACCCTGTAGTATTGTGAATTTTGAAAGAAAGAAAAGCTGGTTGATTTAACCCTTAAACAACAGGCATGGTTTGGAAATTCCCCATTGGAGTGTGAAAGAAAATCTGAAATTTTTTCTTTTTGATATGATAGATTTTCATTCAAAAGTAACAGGAAATACATTGAAATTTATATTTTCACACTTGTGTTGGCTTGGTTCAGTGCCATGTTAGCAGCTAGAGGGAGTGTGTTTGACAGATCCTAATAAGAGAGGACATGGAGTGACATTTCTTACTATTCAATTTGTTTTCCCACTGCACTGTTACTTCATGGACAAGCACAGTGTTGGTGGTAAATAACATTAATATATTTATAAATATTACACCTTTTGCACTAACATTTAGTGTGAGGAGATTCTACTTTTATTTCATACACACTCCAATATTATACTCAAACTCATTGTTGGTGGTGAATAACAAAAATACATATAATAGAAATATTACACCTTTTACATGACATATTTGTGTGAGAAGAATGAATGGCTACCATGTGTGGATAGGATATTGGTGATATTCTTTAGAAATGTTTAAAATCTTTACCTACTTATCTGTTACCAAAGTTCTCCATTACCCTAGGATTACATAAAGTGAAAATTAGGTGCTGTTCTCACATAATTTCTTCCACAGTTGCAAGGTTATTGGGATGTCTTCCATGACGACCTTCCTCCTTCTTATGTAATTCGACTGAAATCACTCTGTCACTTATTTCTTCACATTTCTCATTCTGTTCTTAACTTTCCTCATCAATTGATTCATGTCAGAAGCATTCCTCCAAGTGACTTATATCATCCAAAATTCTACATATTTTCTGCAGGATCACTGTATGTGCATTACCTGCAGGTCAACAGTCATGCATTTATAATGGTGGATGTTGGGGGTACTAAGGAGAGCAAAAACTTTCCTGCATCTTTAGTTATGGAAGAAACCTCTTTAAATATATTTACAAAAACATGGGTAAAGCTAACATCAATTGTTGTTGGCTAATGTTCTAAACAAACAAATTGACAAATAATACACTCCAGTGCAGATTGTTACCCTACTTCATCTTTTTCAGGATGTCAGGAAGATTAAACAAGTGCATTCTTTCTACTATTAAGATCAAAGCATCCTAGTATAAAGAAGTGGATTCTTTCTACTGATGAGATCAAAGCACCCCTTGCTGATGACCCTGAGTAAGGCAGTGATAAAGATAAACCTCACAGGCACTGTCATGTATGCTTATGCATCTAAAGAAACGATGAGAAATAGTAGAGCATATTTTTTTGTGTTGAGTGCAACAAACAGTAATACATCTTTCTGTTGTTTTGTTGATTACCATGCACTCATTCAATTCTAGCATAGATAATCAAGCTCCCATGCTCTGTATTGAAATATTTTTATTTATTTTGAAGTATGTAGGATGTTCATTAAAATTTCATGTTAAATTAGGATATAATAGTTATTTGATTTTTATATTGTTCTTTGATACTAATGGTACAAAGGAACCATGGATATAAGGATCATGGTAAAATCATGTTAAGAACTAAAGAGGCTCGAGCAGCACCTCCTTAATGGTGCAGTAGTCTGCCCAAACTCACCACTTTATATGGATAGTGGATTTTATGAGGCTATTTCCTATGACTTGAGAAGTACATGCCTTTACTATGAACAATTTCTGCATGTATGTAATGTTGGTTCACTTTCCCTCTTCTGTAGGTATTACTTTGCTTTTTGCTCATGAGAGCTGGCTGCTTGTTAGACTCCACCACTAGGTAGACCATGCAATACTCAGCAAGCTGCTGCATCACATGATTACTGTGTGGCCATTGGCAACTCATGGGTGGGCCGTTTTGATAACTGTTTCTTTGCCTACACCTAAAAGCTTTTGAACTTCTCTACTCTCTCATGTCTTTCCCAATAACTATGACCTGACATTTTAAAAGACAGGTTTTTCACTTCATCAAAATTTGTAAATGCTTTCCCTTGTCTCTTCTTTTTCCCTTTCATAATCATTTCTATATTTCAAATAAGGCCTGGCCTTAATGTGGACTTTTGTCTGTGACTGTAGCCTAGAAAAAAAAAAAATCTGTGATTACTATTTATATGCTACTGGAGAGAGTTTTACACTCATGTTGCTCCATCCCTGAACCTTGAATGTATGTACCATGATTTTTATCCTACGTGTATATACACACTTGAACACACCTCTGGGTTGGGTATGAGCTGCCTGCCACGCCCAGGTTTTGAGCTAGACATGGGGCAAGCCTGTGCAGACTCATGGTCAGTAATGCTAACTACTGCATCACAGAGTGTTGTGATGAAATATTGTTTTTGTCATATATTATGCGTTAAAAAGAACATCTTTCTTTGTTTCAGTGTCATGTTCCCACTAGAAAATCTTCTTGCAATGTTCATCCTCAGTTTTTGAAGATACACTTCACTTTTGCTGATGCTGCTCCTTTGATCTTGAGAAATACATCGTTTTTAATGGACTCATTACCTCTTCACTGCATCAAAAGTTAACAGACTGGCAGTAATGGGCATAAAGCAATCTTAATTCAGCAGGTTGCATATAGAGACTCACTGATCCCATAAACTCACCATCTTGCAGGTTCAAAAGCTGCTAACTTTTCTATACAACACTAGAAAACCTTTACAAATATCAAAATCATACTAACTGATGTACGAAACATTTCCTTTTACTTCCCAGTGATGTCATAATACTTAAGAAAATACCGACATCCCAACTTTATAGTCCAACAAAGCAGGTAGTCTCATGCCTGTGACTATACATTGGTGATACAACCCACATTCCTTTATTGTAATATTGTATATGGCATCCTCAAATACTCCATAACTATATGTGAAGAAATCCAAGGGGAGTCTTGTGCCTCTTACAAGATGAAAAACAGGAAAAAAATTAGCTTGAAGGCAAAGTTAGATATTTTGAAGTGCTTTTATGCAGGTCAGCCTGAAATTAATATTGCCAGAGTTCTTGGCTTGCCCACCACATCATTGGGGACTATTTGTGAAAATGCAGGTAAGACCTGAAACTGATATAGCCAGAGTTCTTGGCTTGCCCACTACATCATTGAGGACTATTTGTGAGAATGCAGGTAAATTTAGATGGTACTATGTATATGCTCATAATATAACCTCCTCAAGTGCAATGAAGATAACTCATATTAGAACAAGTTATGGATAACATGGAGAAACTGTTACATGTTTGGATCAAAGATCAGAATTGTAACATCCCAGTAAGGTTGAAGGTCACTTGGCAGAAAGTTGTGTTCAGCTATCTCTGGGCATAATCTTCAAACATCTATCCTTAGATGCTGAGCCAGGCAATCCTGGCCCTTTACTTGGCATATCTTTACCACACCCTTACTGCCCTTGACAGCCTCAACATGAAAGATCCTAATTCACTCTGGATAAGTGTTTTTTTAATCATATACTCAGATACAATATTTTGTGTGCCTTATCCTTTATTGAAATACTTAGACTGATAATGTATCTGTGCTGTACTGTATGTTTCTTTATATTCTATTCACCTCTTTCTGTGAAATTTATGATGAGAAATCTCCCTCTGTAACAAAATCCCTTTTATCTCAATATCCTTAGGTAAAATTGGTTCCACTTTGAGGTTTTTTGCTTATGTTAAGTTTTCCAGAAATGATCTTTAATGTAAACCAGGGTATATCTGTATGTACTCCAGATGACATGCTCTTGATACGAATCTCATGTATGCCCTTTTCTACATTCGGAGCAAGGTTTCAGGAAGAATCTTTCCGAAAAATTTTTGCTTATAACCATCACCACAGCAAATGTCTAGGATTCTTTGCTGAAAAGTTTTGCTTGTTGTTCTTACCACCTCTTAAGTGAAGTAGTCACCACCTGATTTTATGTAGAAATAAGAATGTGTGAAAAGAATAGAGGTTGTTTTGGCATGTAGACACAGGATGAAAAAAAAAAAATCTAAGGGAAACTAAATAGAAAAAATGGAAAGAAGAAATCACTCAAGGATACTGTGGATTGTGAAAGTATATGGAGGACCAAAACTCAGTAGTGCAGAAGCATCAGTTAAGCTGAAGAAAATAATCATTGTGAAAGTAGTCCATTACTTCAACCACAGCAGTGTTTCTAAAGGTCACAGGATTATCTAGTTTTCTGTCTTGAATCCAGTCAACAACATGAAAAGACAAAAAACACTCATGCATCCTCTCCTATGGTACAAACAAAATGCATAAGCTTGACTAGCTAAACCATGTTGCAGTAAATCTTTCATTACTGCTACTGGGTATTTAACACACAAATATGCAAAACATAAGTCAATGTGTTTGGAGAGGAGTGTGCATGTTTTTTGTGTGTATGTAAAACTTGTTTGTTACAAAAATGATTAACAAAGATGTGAAGTGTTTTTAGTTGTGTAGCCAATATTTGACACTTTTCAATTATTTTTTGTAAACTGCTGCATATTCTTAATAAGTGAAATATACAATTTCATTACATATAAACAGTTTAATGGAATACACAGGAGTTACACAATATATAACATTAATATATTACAGCATCCAATTATATGGAAATACATTAACATTTGTTTCTAATGGAGAACTTAAGTACTGAACACTAATTTTCATATATGAACCTTGATTGTTTCATGAATTTTTCCTATGTTTAAAAAAATAGATTAAAGTTTTCTTGTAGTGTAGATTCAAATATATATATGAATAAAATAAACATATGAGTGCATGACAACTGATCAGTGCTCCACTAAATAAGTCCACTGAGAGTAAACTAACACCATAGCAGGCACATGAGCATAAGTAACCCAAGATTTATATCCATGACACTACTGTAATCATTTGGCAGGAATCCAATTAGTCAGTGAATTTAAATGTATCAAAATTCTCTAGAGTTTTTGCTTATTAGTATTTCACAGAAATTTTAAGTTTTAAACAAATTTCACAAAAGGCTTAAAATTACTCATAAATTTATTGCTATGATGCAGACAACTTTTGAGCTAAATTGGTCAAGAGGTGTGGTGACAAATTTTGTTTTAATGACTGAATAAAGTCTTCATTATCAGCACATGATATATACTTTAAAATATCGCATAGAATTTCAACTGCCCTCTTTTTGTCCAGCATTGTTGACTGACTACATTCCCCATTACTTTCACTTGACATTAGCTGTAACTGTCTTTCAGAATGATATAATGCAGCAGAGTTAGTTGTCCTTCCAGAATCTCTGTTCATCATACTTATTTTGTAGTTTTTATTACTTCCATAATCATCTTTCAAATCCGAGACCTCATTAATTTGTGCAATAGGCAATTTATGTTTCCTTAAGAACCTGTCTATCTGTTCCATAGGATTTGCAATGATCATATCAGTTCTTGGATCTCCACCAAATATCTGGTTGGTCTGGGGATGATAAAATTGATCCCCAAGAACAGTAACACCTGAGCTTGGCTGTTTCCTTCTTCCAACAACTGTAGTGCATTGCCATAGTGGCTGCCTCTTTTCTGAGGCAGTTAAAACTGAAGAAAATTCTGGCAAGAATCCCTGAGTAGCCTTCTGGAACGCTTCGTTCACTGCTGAAAACTGGTTCTTTACTGATGAACACGTGGAGATCTGCTGATGATTAATGGTTGGTTTAATATCTACCTTGCTATGAAATTCAACAATCTCTCTAACATCTGCAAGCCCTACAAGAAGTTTAGGAAATGTAACCTTCACACCAACATCACCCTCCTTAGCCTTTAAGTAATGTTGAAGGAGTTCAAGGTATTTTATTTGAATCTCTTGAATCTTTTTGGGATACTGAAACTGAGGTTCATCTGGCTGAAAGAAAGCAATTACACATATGAGTGCCAAAATAATTTCATCTTTCAGTTCTTTAGAATATTTATTGTAAAATTTCATAATAGCATCAAAAGCCTCTGGTAAAACTGTAAACTTTCGAAGAGTAGCCATGGAGACAGGTGGAATTTTCAATGCTTCCTTATTACACTCAGTAGGCCACATTTCATTTTCATAATCATACATGTAAGCGCCATGGAGGTATATTGACATGCCAATCCCGCTCTTGAGTAAAAGAGATTGATCTGTCTTACAAACTTCTTGAAAGTCTTCAACTTTATAGAAAAACATTCCTAATTTCTTGCATATACAGACAAAAAGATTAGCTAATGCTTCGACACTATCACCATAACAGTCTTCTGGATAAGGAATGGACCTAAATGTAGCCTCCTGAAGAGCAGCAAGTTTCTTTAGCTTATCAGCTTCTTCAGGGTCCAGTGATCTTGGGAGGTCACCATAAACTTTATCCTTCATCTTCTCTTCCTGGACATGGCGCTGTTTAGCCAGCCTATTCTTCCAGAGTACCATTCTGTCTGTTTCTGACATCACCCAATTGATCTCCATACCATTCTCCTGGCTCTTCTTAAACCTGCAATGAGAAAGATGTTAAGTGCAAGATGTATACTGAATACTGTTTGCTCATAATAAAGCATACCTCAATGAAGATCATTTACATGAGGAAAGAGGAGAGAAACCTCATGTATATGGCAGTCTCCAAAATTTTTTATCCCTATAATATGTGAAATTATGTCAGTGTTGATAAGATTTCTGCAAAAGTAACAATCATTCACCGTTTCTTTTATTTCTTAATAGTAAACTAAGTGAGAGGGGAAGATTAGGGAAATGCATACAAACTCATCATTTGAACCATAAAATCCTTGACAAAATTGTTCTTGTTTTGTTGAAATTTTCCAGTATTCAGAATGGTGTGATACATATACAAAATATATA
>JAUTYZ010204209.1:0-10594 GCA_032273725.1 Panulirus interruptus
CTGTGCCAGTAGCTTGTTTATGGTGAGGCTCTAAAGGCTAAGAAGAGGCACTGGAGTTCACTGATTATGGAGACTCTATTGCCATGGCCACCCCCTTGAGGGAGTTCCAGTTGGGAACAGGCATCAGAGATATAGATGGATAGATAGACTTATAGGTATAACAATATTTGTTGTACCTTATTCAAAGATGCTAATGAGAATATGTACTAGATAATGTAGATATGTAAATACATGTACTTTTATATTAATGGTAGAATATTTATAATTAGAAAGTGCAAATTTATCATATAACTGCATAGATTATTTTTTTTTATTGCCCCAGGATCTATTTCAGTGAAAGAGTTGGTGTTACCCAGAACCTTTCTAAAGGTTCCTGCAGTTCTAGGCTATGCTACTTCCAGTAGCAGGGAAATGCAGACTCTTTTGGAGTGAGAAGTACAGCCACCTCCTCTTCCAACCAGGACATTCAGCGTTGTTGGTCCTCTCTGTCTGTGAGTTGTGAACCCAGGGAGTGTCGATTCGCTGCTTTGAAGCTTCCATTAGTTACCTGGAGTGGGGGAGCGGGAGACAGTTGGGGCCGGAGTGTTAGGGGGTAACAAGGTAAAGAGGGAAGAGTAGTGTGAGAGGAGTACGCTATTAGTTAACACTTACATACAATGCGATATTTAAAAAGTAAATATAGAAATAAGTAGGACTAAGCGAAAATGCTGAGAATGATGTTAATCGTAAATTAGGACTTTATTCTCAACTTGTGCTAGAGGTCTGAATTATTCTATGATAATGCAGACTCCTCCCCTCCTTTGATTAGCACACAGGGACAAACACTACTCATAGGCCGTGACCTATGTAGTAGGTAAAGGATGCATTTCAATGGTTACTTAACAGTTTTATTCTCAATGGAATTACCCAGTAAGTTGTCAAACATTTTTAAGTATAATATATATGAAAAAAGGAATATCATTTTGCAGCACGAAACCTGTTCCACGTAATGTTCCACAGTTTACAGGCTGTAACAAAAGTATGGTGTTTACTATAAGGTGGCTGTGTGCATAGTGAGATGCTGTGATGTTAGGAGAGGGGGTGGGGTCAGTACCGCACAGGTGCATCGATACTTTGTGGTGAGTAAGCAGTCTTTAGTATGGGAATGTAGATACTATAGTGTGGCGGTGTTTGGTTTGGATAAGGTAATAACAAGTTATTGCATCATTTCAGCTGTTTCATATAGAAATATAACCAGTGGTCCTTGTTAGCTTTCGGGAATACCTAAGAGCATGAAAATGTTTGCCGCTGCATGTTAAGAAACATGATTTATATGAGCTCGTCTGATGATTTTAATTGAATGAGGGGTTTCATAAATAAGAGATTATAAATTAGTATCACATAAGGCAAATTTATTAGACTGGTGAAATGGGTATGAATAACAAATTGTCAGTGGGCATTGTGCCATTTTTCTCATTTATTTATATTGGTAGTAGGTTGAGTATGATGGCATTGGGTATATTCGGTAAGTCATTTCAAAAGCATAGTGATATGAAAGGTCCTTTGCATCTTATGGACTGATTCCAAGGTCAGTATCTGTATGAATCACTGATGATGACTCCAAGCTAATATGTGACTGATTCGGTAGTGACAATCTTCACTTCAGAACCTCATTCCCACTGCACTCATGCCACACTTCATGAAAAAGCCTGCCATTGGCCTCATTTTCCCTGACATCTCATATTATGCTGTGCTCTTTTATTGAACCCCCATCACATGTTCAACATTACAGGAAACCAATGAAGTTTGCGTAATGAATATACGTCAATAAGAAATATATAACCAAGTATTAATACTCATTCGTACAGGGTGCAGTCATGCATATTCTAGGATTTTTAACATAAAACTTTTGGAAATTATTATCTGTGGTGTTATATGGGATTGTATATTAAATAGATATCCTTTTATGCATACGAAAATTAAATGTTACAGCGAGTCTTCAATAGGACCACCCTGTAGAAAGAAATTTGTTAAATAAAGCATTCTATCCATTACATTTGAACAATTAAGCCACAGTACAGAAACTGGGGTGGTGTGCAGGGTAGTGAATAGGAAGAAATCTATGAAGTGCTTTTAAAACATGATATCCAGCATAAAGGTTACTACATAACGTCATCAATAATGCTATCTTCATACCTTTTTTTTTATACATCTTTCTGCTGCTTCAGGCTAGGATTATCAGTGGCAGGGCCAACACACTGTGCTTCACTTTCCTCTATCCTCACAGTGTTTTCCTTCCCACCACCCTCACCCCTCCACCAACCCCACCCATGGTGTTTCCACCTTTGGCAGTTAAATCATCATCAAGTAATGGGTATTATCTATCTATATCCCTGACGCCTGTTCCCGGAGCAAGGGGTGGCCACGGCAAATGAGTCTCCACTTATCCCTGTCCTTACATGCCTCCCTTGCATACACCACTCCATGCACTCTTTCACCATTTCTCTCCCTCCTGTACTCTTCCACTCTATTTTCCCATGTCACAGGTGGTCTTCCTCTCATACTAACCCCTTTAATCATACTGTCATACACTCTCCATGTAAACTCCCCTTCTAGCATTCTTTCCAAGAGCCCAAACTACCTAAAGTATTACATTTCACCCACACTACTACTCCACAGTTTAGTCCCTTTGCATTCCCTGCTGTACCAAATCTCTCATACAACTCTTCATTTTTTTTTTCATTCCATCTGGTCATACCACATGCACCTCTCAAATAGCTCATTTCCACAGCCTGGATTCATGGCCTCAGTGACTCATTTTTTGTCCATGTTTTGGCTGCATAGGGACTCGGGGTCAGGAGGACTATGCTGTCCCTTAATCCTTTCTTCACTTCCAATCTTTACATTTCTACCCTTCATTATTCTATTATGGGATCCTGTGACCTTCTACCCTGTACTGCTCTCTCCCTTATCTTATGAAAGTTTTGATTATGATGTTTGCATTGTCATATACTGGTTGAACCTCTGTACTATGGCATTCCATGGGCTGGAAATATCTATAGTTTAGATAGTTATAAAGTATTTGCTAATCATGTTGTGAACATCTGAGGTGTGGAATTAAATTGCCAAACTGCAGCTTGGTCTGGGAGGTGTGCTGGTTTTCTACGTTCCCTCAGCTGTTTATGTACAACCTCAGGCATGTACAGTATTGTGTGTCATAATTCAGTGATAATTTACCCCTGAATATGGCTGTAAAGAGATCAACAACCAATTCAAGTTTTAATGGTGTTGATAAACATAAACATGTTTTGTTGTCATTACAAGATAGGGAGAATTTGTTGAAAAAACTAGACAGGGACACATCATTAAGGGCTTTGTGTAAGACTTACATTGTTGGTTCCGTAACTGTGTATGATATAAAGAAGCAAAAGATTAAGATCCTTAAATTCTCTGCCAATAAGGAAAGTAAGAAAAGTAGGATTAGTAAAACATAGAAGGGAGGAGAGTCTAGTGATTTGTATAGTGCATTAATTCAATGGTTTAGACTTCATTGGAATTATTGTGTTAGTATTTCTGGAGAAATGGTACTGAAAGAATCTATAATATTCCAGAGACAGCTTAACTGTATGCATGATTGTGGCTACAGAGATCCCTTGCCTACTTTGGTTTAGTTTCCATGAGTCAAGTGACATCAGATGCACTTTCCCTTCCACGATCCTTGAATTCCAGTTCTATACCACTAACTATTAATCCATCAACATTTCATTATATATGACTTTCAGTTTGACATTACCATCTCCCAATACTCCTGCCCTCTCTACAGTTCTGCTGGGGCTGCGCTATCCTCTTGCCATGTGTAGCGTTTCCAGTTTTTTGTCGTCTGACTGTAGTCTTTGCTTTTCTCCCTCTCTTCCTTGGATTTATCATATTTGGTGAATATCCCACTGAATTCGACCATGCCGTTAAGATTCTTAACTTTTCTAAGTACTTCCTGGCTTGATGACTTCAAGTCAAACATAACCATAACTGGTGCCCCTGTACATCTTGGTTATAACTACTAATTCTTCTCCTTTCCTTTATCATGGAAACTGCTTCTGGCAGTTCCATAGTTTCCAGCAATCTTTTAATATGCATATCCTCATTTTCTCCCCTTTCTTCCTTATAAGGTGTATGATCTTCTTCCAAGCCAAATATAATCAGTGATTTATATCAACCAACGTCCTGCTTTACTAATGTTTCTAATTTCCAATTTTGATTTTCTCCGAGATCCCTCAGTGTGGACGTGTCAACTTTTGTGTCTCTCCTTTAGCAAGCACTGGTCCTGTATGCTCTGTACTTTCCTAAACCTTCCATCAACTAACCCATATACTTCCTTGATTGCTTCATCTCTAACTGCATATTGTTCTTTCAATAGTTTTACTTAATTTCTTGTGTATCTCTGATTGTGTCACCCTAGTGCTATGTTCCTCTCCTTCACTCTTCACGTTCTGTTGATCCGCTGTCAAAATTGCTCCATCTAAACTTCTTTATCCTCTACAGTCATTAGACTCTGTGTGTTTGTTAGTCCTTTACTCTACCTGAACAGCTGTCGATATAGATTTAGTAGATTCTGTATGCACTTTTATCTTTTCCTCTATCTGAAAGGCTGCTTGTATAGCTTCTGCATTTCCTTGTTCATTATTGTCAATCAAATCCGTATGAATTTTAGTTCTTTCCTCTGATTGAACAGCCTCTTGTACATCCAGAAAAGACAACAGCTTTTGTCTGCTTTTTAATGGCTTCGTCTTCTTTCCTCAGGATTTGTATCTCCTGAATCTCCTTCACTAAACTGTTTCTGTCCCTCTCTAGTCTCATGACTTCGTTCATGATCCAATAAATGCTTCCTGAGTTTTCTTAACTCTACCTCTGGTTGTGTTACCCTCTCGTCTTGCTCCTTAATAAGTTCCCATAACTTCCCCAAACATTTGCTATCTAATGTTTTCCTCTCTAGTCTCCTTTTTTGCATTTCTGCTTTTGACCGACTGGTTTTGGTACATTCCCATAAGTGAGTCCATACTAGCCATTCCTTTCTCAAGCAGTGCTTTAGGTCTTAAATTATCCCCCAAAGTAATGAAGCTTGCTAGAGTAAATTATGAGGAGAATTTAGGTATTTAACACACAAAGTGTTGCCTTTTGGTCACATTGAAAAACAAATATTTCACTTCCCTTTGGCAAGCTGCACTTTTATACTCTAACTTACTACACTTGTTCAATTCACAGTGTATCCACTTTTGCTCATACAGATTGGATCTCCTTAAAAGAAGAAAAATAAAAGAAAGAAAATATATTGATTCACTGAAGTAGGCAACACCCTGACATTCGATTTGCAATTTGCAACTAGGAAGCTTCCACTCTCAAACCCCATCTCAGCTAACAATTTGACACACTCAAACTAAATATCTTATGTATGTATGAATAATATTAGGCAAAATTACTTGACACAGTTCAAACATTAGCTCACTCAAAAGGGAGTGTCAGAACCTCCAAAGTAATCCACCATCACCCTCTTAGCTCTTGACACACATGAATACAAGCTGTATTCCCACACAATCCTGAACAGTCAACTACTCTCACTCAACAAAACACTAAGCATAGTAGTTATCACATACGACACACATAACATTTTTCTCATTATCTCAAACATCAACACAAGGCCATAAATAAGCAAAATTCCCTCAGAACACTCACCAACACCAGTTTTGGACAAGAAAAAGAAACCCTTAGCATCCACGACAAATGGTTCATCTGCTTCTCCCTAAATTATGCCTACCTTTCTTTTCACCCACCTTTTCAAAAGCAAATGTAACATAGCTGCAAACCATACAAAATAAAGCATATGTCTTTGCTTTCTAAACTCCTTGTTTTGGTTTCACTTCTTCTCTATGTTCTGTAATGCACAGTTTCCTCTCTGGCTGTTCCATCAAAGTATTTATCGATGGAGTGACTTCTCCTTCATATCTGATTAATAGTGGTGTTCCTCAGGGTTCTGTCCTCTCGCCTACTTTATTCTCTCAATAAATGATCTTCTCTCTTCTACCTCTAACCCTATTCACTCTTATGCTGATGATTACATTTTACATATATCAACTCACTTTTCCTCTCTTCCTTCCTCAAATACTCTTTCTTGCCCTGATCATATTTCCTCTCTCACTTCGGACCTGTGCACCATTTTGGAGTTGGGAGGCAGTAACCTTGTAAAAATTATTGTGCTAAAATACAAATTTTCCCCGTATCTCTTTCTAAGAATCACTTGTTTCTTTCTCTTCAGTTTCAAAAGACCACAGTTCAACCCTTTAACAACATAAACATGTTGGACATAACCAAATCCAACACTCAATCCTGGAAGCCCCACATAATCCGCATTACAAATTCTGCTTCTTAAAAGCCTGGAGTGTTGTATAGGTACCATAATTATTTTTCTTGTGAGCAGCTATATTTTATCTATGGGGTTTTTATTCACCCAGGTATGGAATACTGCTCACACATCTGGGTTGGGTCATCCTTCTCTTCTTTACTAACAACAGTGGAATAAAAAACCTTATGTCACTGTAATTCTCCTAGCATCACCTCTCTTCACCCTTCCCTTTCCATATGCTAAAATGTTGCTGCTTTCTCTCTATTTTATAGGTATTATTTTGGCCACTGCTCTCATGAGCTGTCTTCATGTGTCCCCACCCCTAAGGTTTGGACCCATGGCATGTGTTTGACTGCTGCTTTCCACAATTTCTGTGTGGAGACTGGCTACTTGAGGATTGACTGTTATGATGCCTCCTTTCCTTGAACAGCTAAGCTGTGGAATTCTCTTCTTTTGTCTTTTCCTCACTGTATAATCTTTCCTCCTTTAAGAGTCAGGTCTACAAACACCTGTGGAGTCCTGATTAGTATTTACTCACTTTTATTCTTACTTTTTCTTTCACTCGAGATGACCTTGTTTGGGGCATGTTTTTCCGTTGCCATGTCGGTCACTATGAAAAAAAAAATGACTTTTTGTCTTGTAACTACTAATATTCAACACCTGCAAATCATAACAAAAATACATCCAATACAATCCCACCTCACCATGCTTGGCACCCACTTCTTTGCAGCAAGTCTCACCCAGACCTCTACATAACCAGTTGCCAACCTCCATTCTGAAATATAAGGTTCACCCTTGCCTGACACTTCAGTAACTTGTATTTACAGATCACCCTGTTCAGACATGACATTGACAAGTTTCACAATATATTGACTCGACAAGTACCAAACAACTGCCTCTCATCCCAATCCAGTCTTAAACTCCTTTCCACCAGACATACAATCACATGAGACTACACTCTCTAGACCCAAACGAGTTACACCATTTTGCCTTTGCTCTGGAAACCACCCCTCATGCCCAAGATGCAGCTTCTGTTCTGAATACTCTGAACACCTGTACCCCAGATGTTCTGCACTCACCTCAACAAGACAAACACACATCACCAATCTGCTGAATCTAGTGTCTAAACTGATAGATGTGGCTGGCTTCCTGAGCGCTGTGGGAGTCCCATAGAAGGGGATCCTGGTGCAGGAAAGTAAGGCAAGTTTAGGCTACATACTTATGCTTGGTCCATCCTTTGTAAATGGAAATTTGGCTAAAGGTGGGAAATTATTTAGACAGAGAATATGTATAGAGGGTAAGAAAGATGTATTTGAACCTTCTTAAATATGTAGTCTAATTTTTAACTAGAAAGATATTTGGGTAAGCACAATAAGATATGATATTTTCCAACAGTTACCAGTTGGTGGTGGTGGGTGGTGGTGCTGGAGGATGTGCTACTGCTGCCAAATTTTCTTCCAAACTTGGCAAAGGGAAGGTGGCTGTAATTGAACCTGCTGATGTGAGTTTTCAAATTCGATCATCTTTAGCATTCAAATCTTTGTGAAATAATATGAAATTTACTGAGTAATTAAGTAAATAAGTGTGACAAAGTGAATGTTGTGCAACTCCATCATTCAGTGTGATCAGTATACCTTTCAGCTACATTTAAAAGCCTACTTTGTTTTAGGGTAGAATTATTTTTTTTTCATTGTTTTATCCTAAAGAACCAAATAACACATATGCACGTCAAAGATATTGTATTCAAGACTGGACTTGAACTTGGGTCTGGACTTCTCTCTAGATTTCATGTTATTTGGCTAGGACTTGATTATGAAAGACTTTGACTTGAACATGATTGACTTGATGATTCGAACTAAGACCATATCAAGTCTTGTTGAAATTCATTGCATGAAAAGATAAAGGATTTTCATGATTATGAATACAAGTTTCCAGTGCATCTCTGCCATGTCATTTGTAAAAAGTGTTACTGGGTTTAGTACATCATCACTCTAATTATGAGAATGAGGAATTTCAGACATTGAGGCTGTATATATATATGTAGAATTTCATATGCAGTTCCTGTAGATGAAATCATATCCTTCAGGTTTATATCCGTTGCTTTTCTTTACTTTTTTCTTTTTTTTAAGAATAATTCCATTTACTGTACAACAAGTGCATGACTGTCCACCTGAATGTTGCGTGTACATGACGACTCCATAGAGAATACATAGATTGTTAGATGAATCTAAGTTATTAGGAGGAACACTTAGGATATATATCAGTTGATGAGGGGAGTGAAGGATAATGATATGAAAAGTATAAAGAAATAAGTGTTTTAGAGGGTAATTTCTGAAGGATTATATTAGGAGGAGAGAGGCTTGAAAGGAGGGATCCCAAATGAATTCGCACTTTTGAAAGAAACTATGTAATATTTGCCCCTAATTTTCTCTTTATGTAATCATGGTGCAATGGAGGACTTTCACAGGTGATAGATAAGGAGCTAGAATATGTCTTGAGAAAAAGTCTCCAATGTCCTCCCCACACATGTTAACCACTTGATGTACTCATACATATTTGTAGTGTGAAAGGTGTAATATTTCTACTCTTGTCCATGTTTTTCATCACCACACTGTGCCTTTATATGAGATTAGAGTGTGTATGAAATTATTGTCTCAACAAAGAAAGTCTGGCAATTATAGTAAAGAATAAGGATTTTGCATGTCAGATTTTATTTGTGAAACAAATCCTGTTACCCATTTATGGTGGGGATGTCTTATATCAGCAGCATTATACAGTTTTAAAAAGTCAGGTGACGTGAATTGCTGCCTCAGTTACCTTGTGGTATTGAGAGTGGAGTGATGAAACTTTTCTTGCTGTCCTTGTGTTTAATGTTTCACTTTCTGTTCCAGATGATATTTTCCACCACCAGTAACTAACCATGGGTCCTAAGAAATTGTGTAAGTATGAAAAGGCTCATATTCTTGCATGAAAACAAGAAAATGTGTCTTCAAGCAAGGTTTCAAAGATGTACCAGCAGTTCCGAATTCACTAACTGGACACCTTTTTTCTTCCTTCTTATGTCATCTCTCATTGAAAAGCTGGCTCTAGTCAACCTAGGAAGACCAGTTAGGGAACTGATAACCTGAGGGGATGGGTGTTTCAACTCCTCGTGCTTCATCAGGTTATCATTCACCATATTGGTCTTATTCGGCTGATTGGACCTAGCTTTTTGGGGAGGGATGACATGAGAAGGAAAAATGTGTCCTTATAGTGAAATCAGCCCTGCAAGTACATCTTGAAATCTCACATGTAGACTAATTTTCATGCTTCCAAGCAACAATATGGGCCTATTCCTCTTAGGACAACTTAGGACCAATGGGTAGTTAGTGGTAGAGAAAAATATCACTGGGAACAGAAATAGCAGAAATATCACTAAAGCAAATGTTGCATTCCCCCACTCTCAGTACTAAGGGACAACTGAGGTGGCAAATCATGTCATCTGACTTCCAAGACTATACCATGATATTCCTGGATTAACCATCCACAATTACTTGATTTAGAATTTTTTTCATACCTTCCATCTACTCGTAACCATATGGACCTGTAAAGCAGTATATTCAAGAAAACACATACACATATAAGCGGTTTTAAAAGTTCAACAATTTCACATGTATCAAAATAAGTATTATTTGAAATTAAAAGGTTAGCAAAGCTTCTTTATTAATCTTCATCAGTTAAAGAGCTCAGTTTGCCTGTTAAGGTATAGACTAGTAGCATTAAAGTGGTCATTTTGGATACAAATGTTCGTTAGAGATAAATGGCATATTTGTTGCTCATTATAACATAAAATCATGTAAATTAGATTTTGATGGTATACCTTAAATTTTTCAGATGCATTACTACCAACCCATGTGGACCCTTGTAGGAGGAGGAATGAAGAAACTTGAAAATTCTGGAAAACCCATGAGCAAGGTCAGTAAATCAGTACAGTTTGAGCATCCCTAATCCAAAAATCCGAAATCCGAAATGCTCTAAAATCCGAAACTTTTGAGCGGCAACATGACGTTACAATTGGAAAATTTCACACGTAAACACATTATTTTTTCATTGTATTGATGGTGTTTCATATTTTTTTACTGTTAAATACTTGTGTGAATAAGTTTAAGAATATGATTGCTTATCAATAGCATATAAATTCAGAGTCAGGAATGAAGGTGATGCCAAACAACCACAGATTGT
>JAUTYZ010204429.1:0-10593 GCA_032273725.1 Panulirus interruptus
TCCTACCTTCCCTGCTGCCCTTTCTTCCGCCCCTATCCTCCCCCGCCCTCCCCAAGTCTCCACCAGCCCCCCCCCCCACATCGCCCCTTATTCCACCCTTCCCCTTAACGCATGCACATATTGTCCTCACTATTGTGTATAATATGGGTGATAATGGACATACTGGTAGGGACGTGGCTTATTGCCTTGTTAATGGATTAAAATCTGGAATTACTCCCCTCCACGACTTGATTAATCCTACTTACGTTATTTGGTTCGAAATTTTCTATCGTTTTACTTTCTTTTCATATTCGTTATTTACTTTCTGTTTATTTCCCGTCCTTTTTTCATTTATCTATATAACATCAACAAGGGGACTTAGAATGATATCTTAGTATAATGTGTACGATCGTTTCCGTATTTGTCTCTTAGTTTTTGCACTATGAAGTGTTGGGAGTGAAATATGTCTGTCTCTCATGATATGTATGAGTCTACCCGTACATATAATCGCTTTTGATTTGTTCTATTATCAGCCGTTACATTACTGTGCAACTCATGTTCTTCTTGTGACCGGTAGCGCAACGGGATTACAGAGGTCAGAAAGGATCTTTGTCAAACCCAAGTGGCCAGATAATCATTATGTACATGTTCAAACACATTAGCACACAAACGTTCTCAAAATATATACATACACAAGGTAACAAACATTTATACACAAGATAAAACTCACATATACAGCATACACACCCGCAAGCACATTAGCAATAACAACTTCCATGAAAATACATTAAAGTCACATCGTCCATCACTTGTAAAACTTTGAGTTGAATGGGATTAACCTAACCTAAAGGCGACTCCCTCCTCTCCTTGTGTTGGTCTGGCTGCGTACTGTGCCAGGAATGGTATATGAAGCTCCCTCGTGTTCCATTAAACTCGCCAACCTCTTAACTGAAACGGAAATGAAGCTCTCCAGCCTGGCGTCGGGTGGGGTGAGGTGGGTGGGGGGGAGGGGGGAGAAGATGCGTCCGTATAGAAGGAACACTTAAATTAAATTCCTTTTTGAAATCTTCCAAGTCCAAGGTATTGTATGGTATGGGAAAGCCTGAATACACCTACCCTTTCATAACCCTCTACCGTATGGTGGGTTATAAGCATCTTATTGCTATAACCTGGTGATAAACTTCCTTATTTAGCAAATAATAAGGTGTCGGCAACTCCCAGCCGAGAGCGGCAAGGATTTTCTACACCAAATTGAATCGGTGATGCTAGTCTATGGGCCGTAAGTGGCTGGGAGAGAAATATTATTGTCTAGGTCAATACACACCGACTACAGCACCAGCTGTCGTCTGTTTGATTTACAACCTCGCGCGAGCGTCGCGTTCACCCGCTCAAACTTCCCCGTTAAGCCCGCGAAACCTTAGTAATTTGAGGGTCCAGGTAACTGTGAGAAACTGAAAGTAAATAAGCTTCTTATCCTACTGAAAACTTCATTCCATACCCCCACCCGTAAGCCTCCCCATTGTTTGGATGCGCTCAGGTGATTAGATTATTGGCGACGTTTATCTAGCCGGATTGACAGGGTTGCAAACAAAGGGCCGAGTAGAAGAGGGGACGGCAACAAGTCCACTGGAGGCCGCCCGGCAAGGTTGGTACTACTGTCATTGATCCGTACAAGTTTTTACATCGGCAAGGTCACTGGAGTATCATCGTAAGAACTATAGAATACGACTAAAGATCTATTTACAAATGTCTAGTGATGAAGAATATCTGGTTATTTAGTACAGTTATTCATGCATCTTTCCGAAGGGAAAGGTAGGAAATGTTTCGTACGTCTGGCCGCGCTGCCGGGATCTCACAAGTCTATGAACAAGATAACGGGCTGGATATTGTCCGATTATTTACAAATGCGAGCAGTCGGACAAAAGTTGTGCACAGCTGATACTGTAATCATCACGGGCTTGAACATCTAGCACAATAATAAACTGGAATTAAAAGAATTAGGGCTTATTTCAATGTCAATATGGAGACATATTTTCAGTGTATGATGTCGGAGGGCTGCGGCGTTCAATCTCGTCCAAGCTTCCCATTACTGAACAGTTACCTTCCTCCTCCTCTAACTCGCTACTAAAAACCTCGCTCCTAAAACCCTGATTAACAGATGCAACCTTATGAGACAAATATCATGGGCCATAATTACCATAACCACATTCCAGTGTTTCAAGTGACCCTCGAGCATTACCCGTACGAAGCATATGAGTGTTCGGGAATGCGGGGCGGGTGCGGTACCCCGATACAGTGAGCAGAAGGTCGCGGGAGGGAGGTGCCGGCTGGCTTGACTTGGGGAGCGTCGCTTGTGGTACACTGTTCAACTTTCCTCATACTATTTTCATAGGGGTGTAGCCAGGGCTGAAGGGTCGACGCTAGAGGCCTGATGATATTTATTAGAATGTGTATGTGTGTCTCTGTCTCTGTGTGTATGTATGTGTGATCATTTGTATACTACGAAGAAAGAGTTTTCTACTCATGGTGACCCGTTTCTTAACCCTTGTATTCATACCTTGTCTTAACCTGATATATTGATGTATATACCCAAGCTTACGCCAGGTACCCTTCCATACAGGACGAGTGGAGGCTGAACATCCGGCTGCCTTGTCCGGGTCCGACACCCGAGTCCGTGAGATTCATAGGTGGCATCGCAAACACTACAACACGGAGGCTTTGCGTGTGTCCGTGTATGTGAAGTGCATGTAGTGTGTATGTTGGGAGTTCCATACGGCGCTGGTCCAATCTGGTAAAAGCCCAGAATTCGGTGAGAAGGAGTGAAGAACACAGCTGATCTATGATTTAGGTAGAGTGTTAAGGGGCTTAACATCAACTTTGCTAATGACTTAACCCTGGACTCAAAGATGGCATGCCTGCAGTTAAGGCTGTAATTTACGTCACAAAACCAGGAAAAATGAATATCTGATAATTTTTTTCTCTGCTGCCGTAAAACACAAAACGTATTTATTATAATCTCTGTAACACTAGGTTTATGAAGGCTCATAAGATAAATGATAATGAGTCACAGCAAAGTTCAATACAACACTCGCCAGCTGTTTTTACCTATGACGAGAAAGGCAACACAGTACTACTTATCATCAAGAACTTTAATCAAATAATCATAAACAAATTTGGTTGGTTTCTACGTCGTTTACTGAGGCTTCTCTAAGAACATCAGTCGGGACACACACACACACACACACACACACACACACACACACACTCACTTAAGAGATGAAACTCCCTCCCCATGCTATCCAAATATTTAATTACACACACACATACACACACACGCACACACACAAACACACACACACACTAGAGATACTGGAAATGCTCCCACTTAAGATTATAACACACACACACACACACTACTGACATTTGTCACGCTTACATGTGACTCAGGACACACTCATACTTAAGACTTTAAAGTCTAGAGTCAATAGTGCGACATTTGTCTAGAGACTGGTCAAACGTACTTGAGATTCTTTGACACAGTCACACACGAAGCTATGGAGGTGCAGTTACTACACACAAGTCATACAGACTCTGGTAAGGAGACTGCAGCAGGACCTGCTTGCTTCAATCCACAAACATCATGAGGCAACACACCCCGACTCATGAACTCCAGAGAAATTTGTGACACTTTTACTGTTCTGCTTAAGGACTGAAGCGTCAGTTTATTTTCTTTTTTCCCCCTGTATCACGTTTCAAGGAGGGATTTACCACAGCCCAGCAGATGCAGTGACATGACTAACATTATGCTCACTATTCGTAACGCAGAGCAGGGCATGTGCAGGGAAGGAGTTCGTACGACGGGAAGAAAGCAGCAAGAATGAAGGAGACGAAGGAGAAGGAAGCTCGCATGTATAGGATTTCATCAATATAATTATGTCAGTTAAGAGCATTCTGTCTTGGTTAAGACAAGTGTGGCTGGAGTGATGGAATGAACTTACCCGACGTTTGCTTGTGAAGGAAGTCACACATGAAGGAGAGGAAGGATATCAATGAGACACTGAAATATATAATGACGGGCAAGATTGCGTCGTTCGTTAGATAGAGAGCCTTGCAATGAATCTGTAAAGGAACGCCGAAGAGACCGAGAGTGAAACCAAATTCTGATGTGGAAGAAGGATCGAGGATTTCCGGTCAAGACAGATGTAAAGCTTTTGTGAGGTGTAGACAGCTGGTGGAAGGAGGAGGTACAAGCATGGTTATAGAAGAGGAAGTTGTTAAGCTTTCTAGAGTACTACGACAGACTAAAGAATATTAGCGTGGGAAGAGGGTACGGTGAGAGCTGTGTTGTCGTAGAGATATGCTTGAATATCTCATAAGTAAGAAATGGATAGGAAATGAGATCTATATATTTTCTTTTAACTTTCGATCTATGATTTTCAATATCATTTTCAGCGTCTTACTCTCATCATCAGTGTTTCCTCCGAGTTATCTATTAAGATTATTATTTTCCCTCGTCTCGCTTCTGTGATCACAAGTGTCGCTCTAGACTTCTTCCACTGTACATTTAATGTTTTTGGATTGTTTTTACTAGTAGTGTTATTTTCATCATGCAGTTGTGATCACCAGCATTTTCCTAAAGTATACTATTACAATTTTCTGAAAATTTCCCTCAGCTTCCCATCGTGGTCACCGTGAGTGCTCAGTTTACTTCATGTTTCACTTAAATAATTACTTTAAGACTCTCGACATACGCCATATGTATTTAACACCGGCTTCGTCTGTGAGTTACATCTAAACAGGGGCTTCATCCATGAGTCATATTCCCTTAAACAGGGGCTTCATCCATGAGTCATATTCCCTTAAACAGTGGCTTCCATCTGCAATATCATCATCCCTCAGAACAACACCTTGATCCTCCTTCCTTCCTCGATAACGTGACCTTTAACGACACGACTTCAGGATCCCTGAACTTCCCACTACTCATGCCACTCGGCCTGAAGCCGTTCAATATCTTATCTGTGTGGGGGCTTCAGGGTTGGCTTTCTGTGTCTCTCATCTTCTACTCGCCTCTCACACCCTCTCCCTCTCCCATGCTCGGTACAGTGTAACACACTTCCCTTTTTTTCTCTCTTATCTTTCATATATCATTAATGCTTAAATCTTTGAATGCATTGACTTAATGCCTTGCGTACGATGACTTAACCCCTTGTATACGCTTACTTAATCCTTTGTGTACGGTTACTTAACCCATTGAGTACCATGATCTAACTCTGAGTGGGAAGACTTTAACACTTTGAACATGATTAAATTCTTTTTAAATACATGTTGATTTAATCTCTTGAGTACAACGTCTTAATCCCTTGAACACGATGACTCAATTCATTTGTCACAATGACTTAAATCTTTGAGTACGAGGACTTAATCCTTTGAGTCCAGTAACTTAATTCCATGAATAGGAAGATTTTACTCATTTATCACGATGACTAATATCCCTTTGACATAATAAATCAACTTCTTAAATGCACTTAACCCCTGGAGTATGGCGACTGAACCCCCTTGAATATCATGACTTCATCTCTGAGTAATATAACATAGACCCTGACTATAGGGTCATAACCTTTCGAAAATGACGATTTAAGTTAAAGTACTCACAGGCTTACTATATCCACGTAGCAAGTCATGTGTCTTCTGCGTCTGAAGGAACCTGAAAGTGTGACATAAACTTCTCTAAATCCTCGACCTTTCCACTTTTTCCCTCAGCTTCAAATCTTGCAGTTTTACCAGAGCTCTTAGTCAAGCTATCTTTCTCTCCATTTATTTTCTTTTCTTTCGTTTTTCCCTTGTCTTCTCTTACTTCTTTATCTGACTCCTCTGTATTCTTCAATCTCTGAAAGGCCACTCATCACCTACTTGTTTCTACCTCAACACTTCAAGACCCTCAAAGCTCCTGATCCCACCCTCTACATGCACATCAGAATTAGATCTTCATAAGCTTCTCCTCCTGCACTTCATCTGCAGAGCACAGCACATCAGAACACTCCAGTCTCATCACCTTGCCTTCCAGCTGCACGCCATCAGGACACTCTACAACTACCAAGCTCTACTCTCTGCCCTCCAGCTGCAGTTTAGACATGACAGGACTCTCCGACCTCCTCCTCCTTCTGCACACCACCAGAACATAGCTCCTGGATTTTGATGTTTGAGTTTAATACCTAAAGAGCGAGCCAAAGCAGAATATGATCTACTGGATGCAATTAATATCAAACACACATCAATCACTTACAAAGTATCGTTAATCTATACCATTTCTGAATGAGCACAATCAGTATCGTTATCTAAACTATTTTTGAATGAGCACAGTCATTAGTACCCTCATATCATTGCAGTGCTATGATGATACTCAATATCTTTCACTTCAGACCTGTTATATTGCTGTTGCGACAAATAAGAAAAATTTCTACGTTTCGTTTACACCATAAACTATGCAATGCTCATCTGTAACATATTAACTACCCGGCGCCAGGCATTTAGTAAAGAAGACGTATTCTTTGTCACGGAACAAACCTCTATGTCATCAGTAGATTTTGCCACTGGTGTCTGATCTTTACAGTCAGTCATATATTTCGGGATTTACGACTCTCAACCGCTGATAATCAAACCAGAATCCATAGCAAACGCATCCAATATTCATCATACATACCGTGTATGTTATTCAATTTAATGCCTATTGACGGCTAAATAGTCGTTAAGCCAGAATCCCTACATACACGTCAAACGGACCGACTGATACCTTATATAGTTTATATACAACGATGAAATCCCGTCACTTGCTCGGTTACACAAAACCCATTGGAGATGAACTGACGTAATTTGATCTCTCAATAACTAAAAAGTCTTATAGTTTCCATAACACTGGTTTCGGCGCACTGAAAGACATAACGTCAGTAATAATTTTGACATAATACGTCACTATGTGAACGTTTAATCTCACTTGGTACGCACGTCGCTCAAACACCGTGTAAAAATAAAGGCGGATGTGTATGTACTACGCATGATGCCTCACAGTACAGCGTACATTCAACTAGATGTACTTTACTTCCTCACTGAGACTATTACACTGATAGTACCGATGCGCTGAAGGATATATATACTCTGTACACAGACTTTGTCCTTCAAATTTCGTGTCTGTTCCACCACCGCTTCAAGTTGTCTCAAGTCCACCTTGTGAACTATACATTCCCCGTCTTACTCAGGCATGGTGGGCAGACGAGGAACTAAAAAGTTCTCTGTTTTCAACAGTACACAACAGGGAGTGTTAAAAAAAAAATGGTAATAAAACAGTCAAAAATATACCCCCCTCATCTAAACAAACTACAGCCGCTCAATGCAACTATGCAAATCCCCTCCGTACGAATAATAGCCACTGCATTTTTTTGTACATGACAGAGATAAAATACTCACACGGATTTATGGTTTCCTATTTTAGATAACCCATACATTTTCCGCATAAATTTTCTTTAGGAAAAAAAAATCATGTGAAAAAAAAAAACATCAGGCGCATTTTCCTATGGCATATTTCAACAAAGGAAATTATCAGATTTGATGTATAACTTCGGTCGGACCGAGAGGATTATAATGCCAGCCTACATGCTTCCTATTCATCAATCATGCTTTCTTATCTCTACGTAGGGGAACATAATGATGTTTTTCTATCAATCATGCTTTCTTATCTCTACACAGATAAGGAAAAAGATGATCTTCCGTCAGTCATAATCTCTTATCTCTACACAAGATAAATGTGACGATGATTCCCCATCAGTCATGCTGTCTTATCTCTACACAGATAAACATGAGGATGATTTTCCTGGAAAGATAAGGTAAAACTCTTACGTGTACTTTGTTTATGGCCCTATGAATATTGCACAGGTCTTCTCTTCCCGAGATGTGCAGTCGCACAGTGTAGTAACAAGTTTTTGGCATCTGCAAGTCATAAGCTCAGGAAGTCGTGCATGATATTAGCATGTAATCTGAGGACCAAGAAGTTGATTCTCTAACATTTCTCTCTTAATACGATGCTGTACTGTGTCTCGCAAGTACGAGTGGCACCAGAGCATTCTGAGTTGGCAAAATATACAAAATATCAGCTTCACGGCTTTATCTCCTCTCTCTCTCCCTCTCTCTCTCTCTCTCTCGGTAGTACGTGGTAGGCAGCCATCGAGTAAGGAGGGTGTTACACACCTGGGTATCGAGAAGGTTAGTGACGGTTACGCAGTAAGTCAGCACTCCAGTGGTTGTCAAGTTGAACTCCTTTGACCCAGGTTGCTGTCTTTTCTTCCTGCCTCACCCACACGTGGGCAGCTGGCAGTCAGAGAACAAACAAACATACAACCTCTCCATCTCACACATAACACTTGACAACATGTAACTCACACTACTCCGTAACGTTAGATTTTCCTGCGGTAAGCGTTACGCACCAGCCCTGCCTTTTGGCACATCTCATTGTAAGCACTCCTCTCTCTCTCTCTCTCTCTCTCTCTCTCTCTCTCTCTCTCTCTCTCTCTCTCTCTCTCTCTCTCCCGCATTAAGTGCTAACCACAAATAATATTCTTTATAAGACCCACATTACACATTACACTATCTGTGCATCATGACTGCACAAAGGTGGTTAAAAACTTAATAAACTCTCGACAGTATTATGGTATGAGGGGCGTTCGTCGTGAAGCCGTATGCTCCCGGAGCTGAGTGTCATGAAGCCGTCCCAGCCGATGGTGTTAGGTCATAGCCTCGTCTGACAACAGACCCGCCTGCCTCGTCATCATGCTAATGTTGGGTCAGTTCTGGTATCTCACTGTTTTGAGGAAACACATTTCTATCAACGCTAGACCAGGTCTTGAGTGTGGCAGTTTGGCAGAGTGTTTGATATGAGTGTGCCGTTCCAGAATAAAAAGTACAGTTTGAAAGACTACAGAGTTCCACGTTTCCCACACATCTGCCTTTCAACTGCACGTCTGAACACCCCAGGACGTCGCGCTTCCCTAATACTTATGCCCTTCAATTACACGCCATCAGCACACTCCAAGTCTTCTTGACTTCTATCCTCGAGGTGTACATCAGAACATTAAAGGACTCCTTGAC
Source organism: Panulirus interruptus (assembly GCA_032273725.1). NCBI lineage: Eukaryota > Metazoa > Arthropoda > Malacostraca > Decapoda > Palinuridae > Panulirus > Panulirus interruptus. Next base: position 9,115 of record JAUTYZ010204429.1, read on the forward strand.
CTCACCTATCCCTTTCTGCCCTCCTGTTGCACAGGAAGACACTCAAAGACTCTTTGGCTTTCTACTCGTGTCTTCCACTTGCACGTCCAGCTGCAAGACTACCCTTCCTGCTATTCAAGACTTTCCTTAATCCAGGACTTCCTTGCTCTCTCTTCTTGTGTTCCAGCTGCACATACAGCTACAAGTGTCCTCTACCTCCTACTCCTGCCCTTCAGCTGCACATCAGAACACTCCAAGATTCCCCTGCTTCATATTCGTGTCTTTCAGCTGTACATCACAGGTACACTCCAGGACCCCGCTCCCTCTGCCCTCTAGCTATCCCTCAGAGCCCCTCCAGGACACTGCACATCACCTACACTCGTAACATCCAGCCTCTCGACATGTCAAGCTCACGGAAAATCCCATTCATCTTCCCACTTTATCATATACTTCTTTCGCTCCTTTGTGCGTCTCCTTTCCGGACACTTGACCTCTGTAAAGGTCGACTCAGCCGTATTGCATTTAATCTACATGTTTCCTCCCTTTGCAGCTCATTGGAAAAAATAGCCATAATCAAAGTACATTTATGTAACGGAACAAAACATTCTCGGGGTTACTTTTAGATTTTTCAAAAGTTATAGAATGCTGCCAGTGGCCACCCATACGAGGCTGGAGTGGCGCTGAAACCAAAACCAAGATTTTGAAGAAGGTTTCCGGTATGACTAGAAGGTAGTTACCTGAGAAATATTTGGTTAGTCTGTCTGTCTCTCAGTCTGTCTGTCTATCCGTCTATGTCTGTTCCTGCTTACCAATTTGTCTGGCTTCAAAACAGCAGACAGCAAGGTTATACTCATTACGGAGCTGGGCGTACTATCAACAATCCAAGAAATACTTTTAAGAAGATATTGATTTTTTTACGAGGTTGAGAAACAACAGAGAGCAGCTGAAACTTGTTATGGAAGCCACAGGGACCAGCTGATGATAGCAACACCCACACCTGGACCACCAGCAACCAAGTTAACACCAACCAAACCAAGACAGTAGTAATGCACATTAAGCCATTCCCCAGCCACGTCCTACCCCCTACTGTCTCTTTAGGCCCCCCCCCCCCCTCCAAGGTCTTCACTCCACCAAACTTCTCGGTGCCAATCTGAACGATGAACTAAGCTGGATGGAACACATCAGCACAATTATCGAATCCTCCAGCTGTCGTCTCTACGAGCTCTGTGGACACTTGAACTCCCTGAACAGAAACTCAAGAACACCAGCACAACTTTTGTGCTTCCCAAACTCACATATGACTCTCCCATCTTCTTTCCCCCTACCCAACGCACGAGAGGGGATACTAGAAAAGGTGCCGAGATGGGCATACAAATCATCTTTAGCCAATCTAACATTACCTACCAAGAGGAGCTAAACACTCTAGTCCTTCTAACATTAGCCACCCATCACCTGGACCTCATCCGACAGTTCGAGAAGAGGCTGCAGCACCTTCCCCGT
>JAUTYZ010204650.1:0-10592 GCA_032273725.1 Panulirus interruptus
ATATATATATATATATATATATATATATATATATACTGTACCATGAACGTGTCCTTGAACTTACTTGATGATTTGAACAGATGCCTCAAGCCATGGATGAGGCTTCTATTCTTCAGTGGGTCATGTAAATGAGTTTTTTTTGGGGGAAGAGAAGTCCTCACACATCACCATTAAGGATCTTAGTTCCATGGGTCTTCATTTCCTAGGATGCCTTAGGTTCAGGATATGAAACTGTTTTCCTATGGACAAAACAGCAGCAATTTGTTGTAAAAAAAGAAAAATCTTTCCCTTACAATGGATATGTCTTTTTATCTAGGTTTTTCGTACCTTCAAGGAGCATGCAGTTATGAGCTGACACCCTGTTGTCCATGTCAACAGAAATGTAGTTAGGGAGAGCAGTATTCAATTGGATCCTCTCTTCAGGGGGTAAACCTGAAGGTGGATCTTTTTGATTAAGAGTGAATGCCCTTTTACCAACTTTTATATTTCTGATATTTTACTAAGGATAGTGGCTACAGTTTCCTCCATTGTGGATTGGAACTGCTGGAACCAGATATATCTCTTGTCTCTGGTAATTCTCCTGGGGAAAGTTCTTCCCAACACTGTTTTTCTTTTTTTCAGAATTTAATGACTGGTAGCCCTAAGTGGATGAGACATTCTTGGCACCAGACTTTCTTCAGTTGTTTTATCCTGTAGCCCCTTTGGCTGATTCCACAGGAATTTCTAGATAACCTTAACAGTGGAATCAGGAGCACTGGGTTTGAGAAATTATTACAGATTTTCTTGAACACTTAAAGCCTTAAATTTGAGGAATGTGTGCCAGTGACTTAATTTGTAATGTTCATGTGTCTATTCAGACAGTATTAATCAATTTTAGAACCTTTTCATATGTTCCTTAGAAAGTCAGATTTCTGAATCTCTCTATAAAGTTTTAGCCTTGTTCATAAAGAAAGCTAATAATACTTTTGTCTTACAAGGGCACACTTGGGATTCTAATGTCAGTGGCTTTGGGATTAACCTGTTTGAGACCTACCTGGGATAGCTCTTCATGTTGTTTTTCTTAAGGAGACCTTTTGACCTTTCCCTTGCATCCTAAGTGGGGATTGGCAAAGGTCTTGGTGTTCTTATTGTCAAATATTTTTTTCAGTTCTCAGACTCTTTTCATTTTTGATGATAACACACCTTTCCAATCTAGGGTTTTGGCAAAAATAAACCTGTAAGCTCTGAATATCCTAATTTTGCTTCTCTGAAGCTTATGTTTAAATATTTTAGTAAATTTCTTACAGAATACCTTGAGATCTTCAGAGATTAGCAACAGGAACCCATTTTTTTGGTTTGCCTAGGCAGTGTAAAATCCTTCTCTGAGGAACACTTCATTTTGGATTAAAAGACTGATTTTGTTGGTTCAACCTGGCCTGCATGCCGGATACATAATGTCTGATGGGTATTTTTGAGCTAACTTCTCTAAGGAAACTTTTCCTGCAGGAGTTTTACAGAGGTTTTTGACATTCCTCAACCCAATTTTCAAACAATATTTTTGTCTAGACACTGAGGATCAAGCTTACAGGCACTGGGTTTACCACCAATGAGTTGAAAGATCATTGATGTGCCAGTCATCTTTTGTTTTGGTTAAGTAGTTCTTCTGTAACCCTGTGCCTTCATGTTGTTATGCTCTCAAAGCTCATGGGACCAAATTGATGCTGTAAAGAAGTGTTTTAAAGAAGGAAAGACTAGTTCTATTTGGGACAATGTCACATGTGCAAATTTTCTAGTTGTTATTTCCTGCCCTAACTTCCCTTCTCTTTCAAAAACATTTCTCTTTACTGGCTGTAGTCACCATTAGGGTGACATCCTTGATCCACAGAATCATGAGGTGCAATGCCTGATGTGGCCTGACAGCTGGCAGAATAATGATGTCATCATTGGATAGGAACTGCTGATTGGCGGGAAGCATACCTTGAGTGAGCTAGAGCCCCTACCACTCAGTGGGTGGTTAGTGAAAGGTGAGAAGCATTAACCTCACCAGACAGCAAGGGACAAGAGGCTTCTAATCCATGGAGAACATAGAGATTCTCTCATAGCTCACGGCACACCATCCGGAAATAAACAGTTTTCAATTCTTCAAAGCTCACTTTTTTCAATCATGTGGATCCAGTAATGTGACAACAAAAGCTAGGAGAATAAAAGTAGAACATTAAGATATGTGTTAGCATTATGAATGATTGTGCTGAACAAAATTACGATTATGTCAAAAGGGTCCCTGAACCTTTTGTAGATTAGGAACAAAGAGGTTTAAGGAAGATAAAGGATGTGTAGACCAGATTTTTGCTTCTAGGCAGGTATAGCTTAAAGTTTCAAAGAATAAGATATGAATTCTTGTGGCATTCATGAATTTGGAAAAAAGAGTTTGCTGTATATGAAAGATTTTGAATTTCTTTTAACCCTTAAATGTTGGCCAGTATCATGTGATGTTTATCATATGATGGCGGCCCACATCATGTTTTAATTTTTTTTCTTCATGAAGTTGTCAATAGAGTTATCCCCCTGTGTAGGGGATAAATGTAAGAGTGATGCAAGTGGTGCATTAATGAGAGTATGTGATGTTGCGAGTGAATGATTGGAAATATATGGGAATTTATTTGGGTTGTGTGTGAAGTCATCTTTTTTTTCTATTATTTTTCAAGGGATCTGGCATTCCATAAGCTTAGAGTAATTGCAGGGCACAGCTTAATCGGGGTTGTACCCCGATGAAAGTTGCTGTGGGTGTGTCCAATTGATGATGCTCCATTAGCTGAGTTAAAACTGAAGAGAATGGCAAGCTGCAATGATGATGTACATTTGAGGAGATTGTTTAGAATGAATGTTATTAAGATCATAGTCTTGTCCATGAAATATGTGCAGTCTTATTGTATAAATATTCTGAACTGAGAAAAATTTTAGGAACTGTGAAGACGTTGATATATTTTGGTATGGTAATCACCGAGGGAGGCAATGGGAAAACTGAAGTTGAGAGAGCTTCATGTAAGGGAGAAGAGGGTTTCAGTATGGTGCAAGAAGTTAAGTGTACAATGTGATGGAGTACTTTTCCCAACATGAGTATGAAAGCTTAATTTTGCTATGAAAAGGCAAGTAAAAGGGCAGAGCTTTACGAATGGATAACATGCCTTATCTATCATTAAATATGATAATAGGAAGAATGTAAAATTTGGATGTGAAAAAGTTGTGCAAGGAAATCTATAGAAAATGACATGAATTAAAGATGGTACAGCCCTGTAGGATATTGCAGGTGAGGAACTGACAAAGATTATGTCTGATAGTGTAGCTGAAGGTGCAAGGGGTAAATTTATGTTGCAGAAGATAAAGAGTGAGTGAGTGAATTCCTGTAGAGTCTGAGAAAAAAGATGAGGATTCCAGGGAATAACTTTGGAAAAACTGGACTTGGGAGCATCCCATTCTGTGTACAGAGGTGGAAGTGTGAATGGAGGCCTTACTTTTGCCTGACAGTCTGACTTAATTTGCGAAGTTAATGTGGATGATCAAGAAGCACAGTATTAGTGTGGAAGACTTTATTCACTTCATCACAAAGAGCATATGTTGAGGACACATGTGAGTGAGTTGACGGCTACATACACTAAAACTACCTGTGTAATTGGGAGTTGAGTTAAAGATGAGAGGTAGATAAGAAATATATCAGATATTTGATTACTGATGTTACTTTAACATATCACATATTTTGATCTCATTCAAGAACTACTTGACCCTAGAATCAGTATAATTATCATTCTCAAAACACATATTTAATGTATAAATGATGTGTAGATGTACTAAGCAGTGAGGTATGTAGCAGAGCTGAAAATGTATCTAGTTCTTTTTATAAGTAGATGTCATATAAGAATGTGTAACACTGTCATAGTTATTAATGGTACTGCATACAATGTACTGATCATGTACTGCAATAAATGAAATCCTGAAAGCATAAGGATACTGATTTGCAATTTGCAAAAAAGAAATTAGATCATTATATGCTGTCCATACGGGAGTGCCAAAGAAAACTTTTGTTCTTTTTTAATGTGAATCACTCCAATTTTCCTTGCTGACCCATTTTCCTCTCAGGAGTAAGCCATATCCTTTCTATGGAAGTTAACATTTACGAATGTTAACTTTCTCCCCTGAGTATTTGAGTGTGACTGATTTTTTGCTTTTTCCTTTAAGTATTACCAACTGTAACTTGATTTTTAATGTCCCCCTTTGAGTATTTTTAATCTAATTCTTAGCTTTCTTCCTTGAGTATTCTGAATAAATATACTTTTCAAAACAAATATACTTCCTAATCATTATTAGATACTTAGTAGTTTACATGTTAAAGAGTTATTCTTCTGTCTGATATTTGTATGTATATGAAGATAACACTTCACATAGACATAAAAGTGAAGGATTTTGAAATGTGTTGTGTTTGGTAAAGGAAGAAGGCCATTGTTGGCAGTATGTATATTAGTATATGTAATGCATTCAATGATGAAAACTTTTCAGACATTTTAAGCTGTTTTTAATAGAGAATGTTTAATTTGGTCTTTTGGCATGATCAGAGTAGTAATTCAGTTATTCACAAATCCAGATCAAACAAAAAACTATCAAAACTATACTAAAGCAGTGTTTTTTTTTGGAGTCAGGAGGGTAGAATGGACAGAAGATCAAGAGGTTACAAATGCTTTATCATTTAGGTAGTGCATTCAGCATGGATTGAAGACAAGGGTGGTTACAAAATACATGATATATTTATACTTATGACTATGTATATTATTGCTACTAACAAAAGAAATTTGTTGTTAGGTTTTGACATACAATGTAAGCAGATAACCAGTGTGTTCACAAAATCTGCCTAGCGATGACAGCAGCCCACCTCAAGCCCTCCTTGACCAGAAAACTAGATTCCATATACAATTTTTGAAGAAAAAAAACTGACAATTATTCACTTATGGTAGGTTTATTTTATGTCTGGCAGTATGGTAGTCTTAAAAGTCAGATGATATAATTTGTCTCCTTAGTTACCCCATGGTATTGATTGTGGAGGGATGCAACTTTTGCTTGCTGTTCCTGTGTTAAGAGATATTTTTTGCTGTTTCTGTTTCAGAGGCTATTTTTCCTCTACCCGTAACTAGCCACGGGTTCTAAGAAACTGACCCAGAAAGGACCTGTATTCTTGCATGGAATCAAGACATACAAGCAAAGCAGAGTTCACACTCTGAATAATATTTTTTCTTCCTTCTGACACCATCCCTTCCCAAAAAGCTGTTGGGTCTGGTGGATCTACAAAAACCAGTAAGGCAACCGATAACTTGATAGGAATGGGTTTTACAACATCTCAAGCTTCATCAGGTTATCAGTCACCTTAATGGACTTCCTAGGTCTACCAGACCTTGCTTTTTAGAGTTCTTCGCAGAATAAGGAGGACTCAAGATAAGCTAATGACTTGCAGACTTTGTCAGCACAACTGGAATTTGTTTATACCAGATATCTAGCAGGTAACTGCTGGTGTTGGTTATTAGCAGTGGTGGGGCCAGTCCACATCATAAGTAGAAAATTTTTCATGTCATTTTGTGAATGACTTTTAAAGAAGGGTTAGTGACACCAGCATTCTTGGCATGTTATCCAGGTAATGAAGGATGTCTTTCAGTAGTCAAAATTAATTTTCAGAAAAAACATTGGTGATTGTTTTAATGAGCAAATTATCTATTTGATGAACACAGCTATAAAGACAACCCTTTGCTTGTAATCTGGTGCAGAAGTTTGCTTTCTTACAGGTGAAACTCTATTTCAAGTAGAACATGTGATGAGAGAGATCTCAAAGGCAACATACTAAGATGGAAACTTGTGAGTAGATGTGTGGAGAAAGAGACAAAATTATGTATTAGGAAGCAAAAAAAAGACAGAATATTCAATGAATTACTTAAGAAGGTGCAGTATAGATCTCATCATATAAAGTTAACAGTCATATGAAGAATAGATGGTTAAAGTAAGAGAAAACAGAAATGGCTTTTGCTTTCCTTGGTTGACATGACCAACATGAATTTAATGCTTATGCAGTATGCACTGTAAGTAGTGTATGATGAATACTGTGACATTAATTTCAGAAGTGTAATATTTTGATAAAATAAACATTCACAGTCAAAAAGCATAATTCTGTTTCATTAACATAGTATGATTTCCACTGTTTTGTGTTCATTTCTTTGGTTTCATTTGGACTATTTCATTATGATTAAAAAACAAAAATGAAGTATTGTAATGAATCCAAAGAATAACATTTTCATTTCAGTAAAAGAAACAACTTCATATCAGGCTGCCAAGACAGTTACTTGGAAAGGCTTCACCCTTGAGATCCTCAAGCTCTGCAATGGAGCTCCTAAGGTACAGGTTTTTCCAACCCTCTTCAATCTCTTACTACATGACCTTCCATTTCCTCCTGCAGTCCAGTGTAAAGATACTTTCATAAGCAGATGACCTCACAATCACATCTTAGCACACTGACACTCCTGAAGCAACAACAAACATTCAACACTACAACACACAATTAGAACACCATCTCACCTAAAACAGTGTGGCTGCATCATCACAGGTCTAAAAATAACCCTTTTAACCCCTGACAAACATTTATTCCATCCTGCACACTCACAATACCCTCATTGATAATTTTGAATTATAAAATCCCATTACCATGAATGATCAACCACTCCTACTCAACAACTCTCCAACCATATTAGGTGTCACATAAGACACACACAATGATCACTCCCCAAACCATTAACATCAACATGAAGGCCATAAGTAAACTAAGAGCCCTTGGAATATTTGCTGGTGTCAGATTAAAAAAAAAAATTCTTAGTATCCTTTACCAACAATTCAACTGTTCCACCCTAAACTATGCTTCACCTGCCTGGTCATCCACCTTGTCAAAAGCAAATAAAAGAAAGCCGCACACTACACAAAGCAAAACAGAACACTCTTTGGCTACCAAGTAAACACACTATTCACCACCTGCACAACAAAATGAAATACTTCCAAAAGAATTTCTTCTCGATATACTTACAGCAATCAGTTCTTTGCAACAGCACTAGACACTTCTCATCAAAAGTGATCCATAACCAAATAGAAATAAAAAGCCGACCCCTGCTTCATGCTTCAACAATCTATAATCACAAATCTCACCTCCCCTCACTAATAAACAAAACAACAATATAAACAGACCAAAATAACACAACAAGTACTAAACAACTGCCCTCCTAACCTAGTCCTAAACACCCTTAAACAGGTCGATCTAGGAAGACCAGTAACTTTTTAGGATTGGGTTGACAACACCAGTTGAGTTCTACTTCTTTCAATGGAATCTTTTATCCTTTCTTCAGAGAGCCTCCATACCTTACCCAATTGACTGGTGAACTGAGATCCACCTTGACTCTTTGTCTACGGGCTGGTAGAGTGGATCAAGATGGATGACCCCGTTTTAGAAGTCCAAATATGAGCATGGCAGACTTCATCTTCTGCTCCCTTGCTTTTCTATCGTATTTCGTTAAACTGCCTACCTGCTGTTAGGGACTTACCTAAGGTTAGGTGGTCCAACCAAATGGTGTATACTTCGCAGCTTTGGGGGTCGTTCACACATTTTGTAGAAGCTCCCTCAGCTTCATGCCAAGGATGGATCCTAAGCTCACCCTCTAAAGCAGCTTGTACAAAATTCTGCAGTGTAGATGCAAGCCACTGGTTGTAGAGTTTATGGGCCGTTCCTCTGGACTACACCTGGAAAATTAGCGAATGAAAATTAAATGTGGACATTAATTATAGGCTATTGGCAATAAGAATTCAGTTCTGGAGTAACATAGCTCGATCTACTGGGTATAGTTTAGGTACCAAACTAGCACGTGCTCTTGTTACCTATAGTTAAACTAACCAAGAAATATCTGCAGCAAAGTGTACATCTTCCCTGCACCCTCCACCTATAAAATGGAATTAATCCTCTATATAAGATAACCTTCTGACATATCAAACATTAAATTACATCTGCTCCATATAGTACATAGTCTAATAAGCTTTTCACATTATGACAGCAGTCATTCCTCCTTCACAGATTCGTGAGAATGCATCTCAGGAACAAGAGGAGACACTTCAAGCGTCAAAAATTTTTGTGTCAAGGACCAACTGCTTACCATATGGCTCATCCTCACCCACTTGATTTCAGTGAAGGCATACTTCTGTACGTTTGTTTCAACTGGGTTAAAATCTTAGGCAGAAAATATGAGATTTCTTGGATTACATAATATTTGGTGAAGAGAAGCAATGCATAAAGGCACAATAGGTGTTAACCTTTATTATTATACCTGACATGAAATTCTTTTTCTCTCTTTTGGAGCTTGAAATGATCTTTTCTAATAAAGTAACAAGAATTCCAGCAAGAGGCAAAATTCCATCAGTGAAAATTTCATATCTTATACATGTAACAAGAATTAATACAAAATGGACAAGAAGTCAATTATAAAGTGAGATAAAAGTCCAATGTCAATGATTCAGATCCAGGTTCCATGATGTGGATTAGGAGCATCCAGCCTCTTAATTCATTCAATTATTCTCATCCCATGTCCACTTAGTTCAAAGTAAAATAATGGACTTCTTCCATATTAATGTAAGCATTTTTTCCTATTCCACTTAGCAAAGAAAATGCTCTTATCAAGAGACACCCAAGTCTCCTTTCTTGTCACCTTCACACACAAAATGCTTCCATTTCACCCCATCCAAAAATCATTCTTCTGGCATTTTTACCAAAAAATATATTTAGCCTTAATCAATTCCTTCTGCACCTACCTGACGTGCAGTGCACATGATCATACCATTCTGAAAAAGTTTGATTCAGCAGTTAAGAATCAAATCAAGTGATCAAGAAAGTGAATCTTACAATGGAAGACTTTGCGAGGGAAATCCACAAGGGATATATGTGAATGTTTTGGTACAACCCATTTGGGTACAGGAATATGTAAGAGCATGGAGATCCATTGATGAATTCTTGCGGGGAAATGTGACGATTATGTAACCCATTCCTATCATTCATGTCCGTCACCCACCATTTACCAATTTTTTGTTAGTCATACCCATTGATAAAACTTAGTGGTACTACCCAGTGGTGCAACTTGGTGGTCCTATCTATTGGTACAACTCAGTGATACCATCTAGTGGAACATCGCAGTGGTACAACCCAGTAATACGACTCAGCGACACAACCTAGTTGTACAGTAGGTTAAAGTATTTTTTTTATAGTACAACCCAGTCATACAACTAGTGGTACAACAGGGCATCTTTTGACATAGCAGTGGGGCAATTTCCCCAGTAGGCCTTTCCTTCCCCACAGTATTGAAGACCAAAAAGCCATTTTTGCTCTAAGAAACTAGGCCCTTTGAGGCTGTTTTTTGGTGTAACAATGTGAAAGGTAATATTCTTTGTGAGCTTTCTATCATTATTATAGTTATTATCTGCACGTACATAAATGGGCCTATCTGAAAATTTGCCCAGAGATGAAACTTCCTTAAAAGATGCCCTGTGGTACAACCTAATAGTACAACCCAGAGATGAAACCGATAGGTACAACATAGTGGTACAATTTTTTAGTAAAGCATAGTGGTACTAGTAACTGGTACAAACCTAACAGTATGAAAGATCGGTATTACCTAGTGGTATAGCGTGACATACATCGTATCTATACAGCCTAGTCGCACACTTAGTGGTATAACATACAACCCAGTTTTATCTAAGTGGTACAACTTCTTTTGTACAAAATATGGTACAACCTAGTTGTACAACCAAATTGTACAACTCAACGGTTGCGATACAACCTGATGGTAAAACTTATCTGTACTACTAAGTGGTACAATCTAGTGGTATAACACAGTGATGCACCCTATTAGTACAACCTAACGATGCAACATAGTGGTACATCACAGCAGTAAAACCGATCGGTAAACTTAAAGGTACAAACTGCTCGTATAACCCATTGGTACAACATATCCAAAACTAATCGGTACCACTCAGTGACTCGGTGTTACAGCCTTTCGAAATATTCTAGTGGTAGGGGAGAGCGGGGTTGGTTGAATAATTTTTGGGTTTTCTCTCATTGAAGCCACCAGGGACCCCCAATACTGGTGAAAAGTGATTATATGTCACTTGGGCCATTTCTCTAGGTGATTAAATCAATTTCATAATCATAATCAATCATATCTGGTATTTCTGACACATTATTTATTAGTGGCATTTTGGACAGCTACGGAGTTGGTTGTCACACCTCGGGGTTGGTTGAATCACCAAAAAAATAACACAAGCCAGTTTTAAACAACATATAACTTTTTATTCAAGATATATTAAATAATTAAGTGAATAGCACACAATAGGATACTAAACCAAATAATAAAAAAAGTATCATATTTAAAGTAGAAAAAGATAAATAACATTCGACAGAAGTATACCAATAGCAAAAAATTTTAACTTCTTTCATGACTTGGAATTTATGCTGAATTATTGATCTAAATGGTACTTATCTGAAAGTAGGTTTGTTGTAT
>JAUTYZ010204761.1:0-10590 GCA_032273725.1 Panulirus interruptus
TCACTTGGAACCACTCACTCTCCTCTCTTCCTATTCGTACACACTCCTTATACCCTTGATGAAATAAAACTAGTCCCTCACACACTTCTGACAATGAAATAAAAATGCATCACACCCTTCAGCAAGGAAAGCTTATCCCTCACACCCATCTATCAGGGAGGATCATTCCCTGACCCAAAACAATGAAGGCCATTCCCTTACTGCCCTTTTAACAAGGCAGGTTATTCCCCATACCTCTCACCAAGGAAAGCCAGTGCATCACCCCCCCTCTAACAAAAACAGTCAGTTCCACACCACTCCAACGAGGAAGATCACTTTCTCACTTCTCTCTAAAAAAAGGTCAGTTCATTACATGGTTTCTTCAAGCAAAGTCAGTCATTTACACAAGCTATAAACTGCAAAGTCAAACCCTCACACCAAGTATAAACTACACAGTTAAAAAGCACAAGTAAGGTCACACACTCATTGTTAGCTGCAAGAGAGCCCACATACCATGTATAAAGTATACACTTGTTATAAAGCAGAAGTCACACACTCACTATTAACTGCAAGAGAGCCCCCACACCATATATAAACTTTACAGTCCATCCTACACATCATCTGTAAACCCAGAATGTCTGACAACTGTAAAGTTGGACCATTACACAAGTCTTAAGCTTCACTGCAGTTATAAACTACAAAGCAAGTCCCACACATCAGCTGTGAATTGCCAGTCCCCAACATCAACTTTAAAGCTCATACCTGTCATTCATTAGAAAACTTTAAACGTACACATTTTAACTTATTGAAATGGACCAATGGAGCATTCATTATTGTGAGCATCTAGCATGTTAATATTGTGCATTAGTTATTAAGTACTGATGTAATGAAGTTCTGCCAGACATTGCTAATAGGTTCATAGTTGATACATCAATATTTTGTTGCACTGATTTGCTTGTAGTTTCATGGCAAATTTTTTCTTTTTAAAACCTGTCAGTAACCAACATAAATAATGCATTATCCTTGGCATCTAAGTCTAAAATCTAGCATGTTAATTGTATGCAAATCACATAAAATGCCTAATATGAATATTCTAGGTTGATGCCTTCACTTGCTTAAAGCATTTCTTATCGATATTAATAAGTATAACATTTCCAGTGCATTAACACTTTCTTCTTCAGCAATTCATATCTTTGGTGATATCAAGAGCAGATGGACAAGGCTGGCTTTGAAATGAGTGTTTACTAATTTGTTCAAGATTATTTTTCAGCGACTTTGTTTCATAAAATCAAATGAAAGACTTATAAGGATATATACTCAAAGTATATATCCTTTTGAAGTATATTCAAATAGTTACGGAAAAGAAAAGTTGGGTTGAAAGTGAGAAATCACTCACAGCTTTGGGTCATCCATGCACGAGAATTTTTAGTCGGAAAAACTGAGTGCCTTATATAAGCAAGGTTGAATTAGTTTTAGTGACATTTTTGCACTATACCAGAACATTCAAAATTGAGGGACTTTGTTGTACCCTAGATGAAAGTTAAGCTTTGATATGTAATGCTTCTTACTTCAGTTTTTGTTACTTAAGACTAAGTTTGTTTATGTAATATCCACATAGATGATGTATATTAGAAATTGAGATTAAACTGGCTAGCCGCATTAACCCTTTTTGTGCGTAACTTTTTTTTTGGTCTCCCTGTGCAAAAACAAATGCTAAATAACTTTTTCTTTTATTTATGAAACAGTGCAAAAGATATAAAAACTTTTTTCTTACAAATTTAGCCTTACCTGTTCCCAGTTTAGGAAAGTCATGTTTTTTACTGGATTGGCTGATTCTAAATATGCAAGTTTGCATTCAGTTACATTTAGATTTTTATATTATTTTTATGATTTGGCAAACAAAAAGTATCAACACCATTGTTTTTTCTTATAGTTAAGAGTTGAGCATTTGTAGTTTAGGAAAAACATATTTTTTTACTGGATTGGTAAGTCTTACAAACGAGCAGCGTAGGCATTATGGGGAGCGATGGGTACCACAGATGTGGCAAGACCCAAGAAAACCGCCCTCTGTGGTCACTAGCAGATTACCGAGGCCTCCAAGCAGCTCCAGTAACTCATCCCTTGTTTGGGTTGCCATCCACAGCCAGCCATGAGAGCTTAAATTGTGCATGAAATTCAACTTGTGGGAAATGTGTAGATTGACACCAGTAGCACATTGCTATGTAAGCATATCATATGCTGATACCAGTAGCACTGAAAAGACTAAAAATAATTAGCTAGATACATGTGTTTCACGTGGCTGAACTTTACCTTTTAATGAATATTAGCCAAATTTCATGAGCCTTACCTCAGGATCCCCACAAAATATCATGTTTAATCTCTAAGGAAGATTTTTTGATAATGTGCCGACAGTAATAATCCAATGTGTGGGATGTGGTTGTATCCATGAAAACCTAAAATTCACTCCAGTGTGTTGCCTGGTAGATCCTTCACTGCAGTTTTAGATTAATCATGTGCAGTATACACTGCTAAATCAGTTATATGCAATATATATTTTTTTTCATTTAGAGTAAAACCAAACAAAAAAGTCTGTTAGGCTAACATATCATTATAAAACAATGCATACTACTTTCTCAGGTATAGAGCCATTAGAGCAACTCATGGTTGACCTTCAGATGGAGAAGACGATGCTGGAATCCAGCAAGACCCCAAAGGTGTATACAGCAGCCCTTTGACAGCGCCAGTAATCCTGATACAACTATTTGGTGACTGGGGTGATGTTATTACTGATGATGCTACCCAAGATGTTATGCTACTGCAGCAGAACCCATAACAAAGGACCATTTGCTGAAGCTCTGTTGCCTGGAAACTACTGAAGATGTAGTCGCAAGGGGAAGATGTGTCAAAAGACTGGTTGCTTGGAATTCTTTCATGAAAGAATCAGCAGCATGAGATCCATATTTTCAAGAACCATTTGCTTGGGAACTTTTACATCAGAGGATCTATTTAGTCAGGAACCATTTGCCAGAGGATCAGTTGCTGGGAAAGTGCCTGACCAGGATCAGTAGCAATTGGTTAGAGCTAGTTTTTTATATAAATTCCATTGTCAGTTGTGGGAAGGAAGCATCAAAATGCCAACTGTTAAGGAATTCTTACCCAAAGGACCATTGCTAAGGAACAATTTGTCAGATGACCAGTTGCAGGGGATCATATGTTAAAGAGTAGCTGATGGTTACTGTTCACTGAAGGGCCAGTTGCCAGGGAACTTTTCATTGGAGGATCATCTTATGGAATATTCATAAAATGACTGTCAAAGGTCCAGTTGCTGGGGAATTTTTCATCCAAGGCACAGTTGCTGGGGAACTGTCCATTGAAGGACAATTTGTTGGGGAATGGTTTTTAAATTACAAGTTAGTAGGAACTTTTCAGTAAAGGACTAGCTCTTCAGTATGTATTCACAGGACCAGTTGTTGGGTATATGTTCATGTAAGGAGCAACTACTAGGTGTTAAGTTCATTAAAGAACCAGTCATTGGGGAACTGTGCATCTGGAAAACAAATTTGGATTTTTTTTTTATTGATTTGCACAAGATGAGTTGCCAAGATTTGTTTCTTAGACAACCAGTCATAAGGTCACATCCAACATGACTTATTACTATCATACTGTACATACCAAGTGACCACTTACAGGGATGCCACAGGAGAGTAGCCACAAACTTATAATTACTTTGGGACAGAGTTATAGAAGTTTTGGTCTTAAAAGCAGTGTGAAATAAGAATCCTGGTATCTGATATCGAGTGCCCAGAGCATATATATGAAATACCTGTGAAAAAGCCCTGCAGTAGCTGTTGCAAGATGTTCAAGAATGCCCAGCTTGCAAGACTTTATCAGTGATTTTAAATGACATTAAAGATGCAGGTTTAGTTTTATCATCCTGTTGTGTTTACATCCTTTTTAACTATCAGCTAAATGTATATGTGTGGACTTCTTACCTGTCGTCTACTTGATTCATTACCCGAGAAAGAATGTACACAATTTGATATTGTTCTCGGTAAATAAAAGACTGACACTGATAATGTCTTATATTTATTTGTGTAATTTAGTGCTAATGATCATTCACAAATACCCATAAAATAATTATTCTTTTAAAAGGAATTGCAGTTAAGCTCAGATGCTCTTTACTTTTCCTGTTAATTTTCTTAAGTACTCATGGGTTTTTCTAAGAATATATTTTAAGGATCTCAAATGAACAGGAAGTACAGGATCTTATTCTGGCCAGGCTTCATTAACTATTAAAATATATTTATTATTTATATTTACTCCAGGACCTCTGTCTAAGAGACCTGGTGTTACCCAGGATGTCTTTCCAGAGGCTCCCGCAGCCCAAGGCTGTGCTACTTCCAACAGCAGGGAAATGTGGATTCTTTTGCAGTTCAAAGTTCTTTGAGAAGACTTGTACACCTACTGATAGGGGGAATTTTCTAACTACTCATACAAATTGTATATTAGAATATACTGATAACATTCTGTGTCCAATTAAAACAAGCTCCATGCATAGCAGACTGTGAGTCTACACTATTCATGCTCTAACAGTGAAACAAGAGACAATCAACAATCAAATGGTATGACATCAAATTCAACATTAAAATTTTCTCTGGTCAAAAGCTAGATAAAAGCTTCAATATAGGACTGTGTAATATAAATGTATGGGTATCAGACAGCAAGATCATGTAAATGAACAAGTAGAACACTGAGGGACCTAACCCTAATAGGATCATCAGCAGAAGCAGCAACAGACTTTCAAGTCACCCTAAGCAACACTGATAAATGGGGAAGACAAAATGCAAAGAAAAATAATTTATTTCATAATTGACTACTGTAAGAAAAGCAGAGAATTTGGAATCCATTAAAACCTAGCAATAATATGAAAAAATGCCTCAACTGGCTTAAACATCCTAGATAAGGTTCACAGAACAAAGATCAAATGAAAAATTTTTAAATTTCCCTTTGAATAGAGACAAAGAACTTCGAAAATTTCAGTGAATTGAAGCATGAAGCTATCCATTAAGTCCATTAAAAATATTAGCCGTTAGGACTGAAAAATGTTGTTCAACATTGTAGGAATAATATTATAAAAATACTTGTAGTGACCTATGGATCCCTTCATAATCTTATCATGGAATTGTACTGTTAAATTTATCAAAATGACACGTGATTGTAGGAACAGTTTTTGTTTCTACTTTACCATATATCATTACATAATGAAGCTGCTGGTTTAAGTCATATAAAGTTATGAATATGTGTGAATGAACAGAGAGGCTGTATGCACTTGATCCACCCCAAGTAAAATATGGGTAAGAGGTTGAAGATAAAAATAGATAGATAGTAGACAATCATTACCCCCACAAATTTGTGGCATGCAATACATACTAAATTTTTCTACATATCACACATAACTAGGGTTTTGTTATGACTAGATATATTTTTAACCTCTAACTTTCTTTATCTGTTTCTGTTGAGATTGCACTGTCTCATCTGAAAAAACTTGCCAAGGCATCTCTTGCTCTTCCTCCATACTTTTACTTCCTCATAAAACTAAGTCGTAGCTACTTCACTAATATGAAAGCTATAAAATAATTAGAACAACTCTTCAGCTGCTGATAGATCGATGGCTAGTTACCAAGGTTTTCTAGGAAGAGTATGTATGAAAGGAAAAGCTTATGTATTACAGATATATTACCTATCTATATATCTATCACCCTTATTAACTCCATTCCCATTTACAAGGGATGCGGATGCATCAAGTGAAATTAATTTTACAGAACTGGGGGTTCCCTGCCCCAACCCTACAAAGTGGAGAGAGAGCAGGGATGCCTAACTTCCTGGGGTAAACTCGCTACCCTGCTACCGATAAAAAATAATATACACAGATATTATACACATATATCATCTGATCAATATATAAAGATATGAATTCTATTTCTAACCTGATAAAGTATATACAAAATAGTAACAGTAGGAAAATATGCTTTCTGATATGCATTTCTGAGAGCAAAATTCAGATGTACACTTATGCAACGTGAAATGCTTCCCAACCGGTAAGACAGCATTCTTTACTGTAACAAGTTAATAGTCTGGTGACTAAAACAAATGATATGAAATATTTCCCACCCAGTGAGACAGCATTCTTTAAAGTAGCGAGTTAAAAGTATGGTGACTACAACATACTTGATAAGCCCTAATTAAATGTCCCTACTAAAGATGAAGCATTTAGAGAAGAATTACTGTTTCATTATTTTGAGAACAGCTTTACAATTGCAAACTCAAGTAAAAGGCATGAAATACTAACAAAGATGCATTTCCTTTCGTAATGACATACATCACCACACCAACACTAGGCAAAAGGATGCATGGCAGTTCTCAAATACCACCACATTTACAAAACCTTAACAATTAATCAAACACTATAAATAGTGCAACACTCTCATGAAAAAAATCAATGAAGTGACTACAAAGTTTAGATAGTAAATATTACTGGTATTCCAAAATGAAAATCTTCATCTAGAGTAAAAAGTATAAAATATATCACAACACCTAACAAAGCAGGCACACATGAATATGGATCAGCATTTCCTTTGTACTGAAACCATCACATATTTCGATACCAGTTTCTTAAGGCATTTTATACAAATCAACATAATCATTGTACTAGAAACATCACATATTCATGTTTACACAACCTGAAATCCAATTACTGATCAGTCATACATCTTACAACAGCTGTTTTTAAGAATTAAAGAAAAATGAACTGCTACTGCAAGTAAGACCCAGCAGAAAGTCTTCATTCACCTGTGCAACATTATTATACTGCTGCATTATGGTTCTACTACCTAAAGGTAAATCCTAATACAATTAGGCACATGTGCTTGCTGATGTCCCATCATTATACTCTGAGAACACACATAGCTGATTTTAAGTTGTGTAATACATAAAAAGTACCAATAAAGAAGGCAGTGATGTATGTTCTCGTTCCTCACTCAAACTATTTACTACCCATGTGTAACCAGTTTACTGAAGAGATTATACCATTTTATATATTATTATCAATATAATTTAATAATAACATAAATATAACAGAGTTCAATATAATAAATATATCTTTCTTAATGTGAAGTAATGATATTTTAACACATTTCATGAACTCCTCATTGATACATTTGTACGACAAAATACGTACAATGAAATATTGAGTTTTCTTTTTGAAAGAAAAAAATAAAATTCATTGTTTTACAAATTCAAGCAAATCTAAAGTTATAAATACATGAAAAATACTACTCAGTATTATTCTATCCATTCTGACCCATGAACTTAAAGTACCATCTAAACTGCATCAGTATATCTGCACATACTCACTCATCCATTAACCACTTATGAGAATCTCTAAACATTGTACATTTCATCCAAATAAAAAAAAAATATCAGTAGAAAAAGCTCAGCAAATCCTATAATATTCTATTCATTCCATCACTCTATACAAAAGTATAAGAAATTTCAGTGTATCTGCTCCCACATACAGTCAATGTTACACACTAACAACAAAATTTGGTTAAAACTGTTGATTGCTGGGTCACTCTGCTCAACTGAGGTAGAGCTATCCAGATTACTTAATTTCAATTAAGAAACACCTTGGTATTCTATTTAACAGTAATGGCACATATGAAATGGCAACGTATTTGGGTATAAAATACCCATAACTTTAAAAACTCCATTATGAGAACAGACTTCTGAGGTAATGCACACATCAGCCATGATGTACACACCATGAGATTGCTTACAAAAAGACATGCCATCCATTTCTTTCACACATAAAAACAAAGAAAATTATTTTCTTTGTTCCATAAAGGACCTTAATACTATTATTGTTACAATTGCATACATTAAAAAGTCATTAATTTAACATGACTTATCAAGTTAGCGAGTATTCCAGACACTTATAAAATATCTTTGGTTAAAGTAAAAGAAAAATTGTGCTATGCCTCCACATTTTGATTACCAGTTTGAACTACCTGATCATCTCTACCTTTGTCAACAGATGATCTCTTATATTCTTCCTTTACAAAGATCATCATCAGCACTACCACTAGGCCTTGGATGGCTAATAAATAATCCATCCATATCACACCTAGAAAGAAGATAGAAAAATACCAGCATTAGAGAATCTAATTGAAAGTTAATGTAAATTTCTAAGAGATCTTTTGAGAAGCAAGACTATCGATGCTTTTTCCTGCATATCTAATGGGAAGAGCTAATGTTAATTCCAGCAAATCCACTTGGAAGAGCTGATAGAACTATTTCGTACAGACTCGCTGGCAGGTGCTGGTGTTTTATGCTGTTTCCTACATATCCTTTGAGAGGCACTAGTGTAAAGCTAATCTCTTTAAAATCCACTGTAATTTGCTGGTGTTTAAACTATATCCTTCAAATCTACTAAAAAATGCATAATAAAAGAAAATACTTCATTAAAGGAGAATGACAGATAGTTATTACATATCACGTGACCATCAACAAGTTCGATACAAGCAAAAGACATGAAGTTCTTTCAAGAGTTATGGTATAACTTAATTACACACTAGTTCAATGCTTTTCTACCTTTTTTTATTCACCGAAGGAACCCTAAACTTGTGGCACCCCTATCCTGTACATACCATATTTTGAGGTACCCCTATCTATCTATATCTCTGATGTCCATTCCCACAGGGAACTCCCGTCAAGGCAAAAGAGTCTCCACTTATCCCTGCCCATACATGCCTCCCTTGCATACACCATTCCAAGCATTCTTTCCCGTTTCTTTCCCTTCAGTACTCTTCCACTCTATTTCCCCATGACACAGGTGGTCTTCCTCTCACACCAACCCCTCTAATCATATTATCATACACTCCCCATATAAACTCCACATCTTTCATTCTTTCCACATGCCCAAACCACCTCAAAGTATTACAATTCACCCACTCTACCACACCACAATTCATTCCCTTTGCATTCCCTGCCATACCAAATCTGTCATACAAACCCCTGAAATAACTCATTTCCACAGCCTGGATATTTTACCTCTGTGACTCATCCCATGTTCATGTTTCAGCTGCATAGTTCAAGATCAGGAGGCTTTCACTTCTATACTTACACCTACCTATCAATCAATCTATCCCTCATGCCCATTTCCTTCAGGAACTCCCTCAACGGGGTGGCCACAGCAAAAGAGCATCCATTACTGGTGAACTCTAGTGCCACTTCTTAGCCTTTAGTGCCTCACCCTTAACAGGCCACTGGCAGAGGGCAACTCTGGCAGAGTGTTTTCTGAGGCTCCTACCTAATGTTCATACCGACTACTTCAACCTAATGTTTCTACTTACTACTTCTACCTAATGCTCCTGTTTAATGTTCCTACCTACTACTTTTATATACTGCTCCTACCATTTTGCCAAAAGGCAGGGCTAGCACATGGCACTTGCCACAGGAAAATCTAGAGTTATGAAGAATGAACTGTGTGAGTTAAGTTTTACGTGTGACAAGGAGAGACTGAATGTTTGCGGACAGAAAGCCAGCAGTACATGTGTGGGTTAGGCAGAAAGAAAAGACAGCTACCTGGGTCAGAGGAGTGCAACTCGACAACCAGTGAAGTGCTAGGTCACTACTTAGCTGTCACTAACCCTCCTGATACCCAGGTGGATAGTACAGCAATATTCTTCCATTCGTCAGTAGCAGCCTACCAACTAATAAGTGAAGTGCTAGCTCACTAAGCAGCCATAGATAACCCTCCTGATACCCAGGTGGGTAGTATAAGTAATGTATCTCCATTGGTCGGTGGCTGCCTACTAACCTCTCCCCTTCATTCTTCTATTAAAGGAACAAATTACTCTTCTACCCTGCACTATTATCTCCCTTACCTCTCCTTGCATATCACCAAACTTACCAAAGATAGCTACTAAATACTTAAATTCTGTCACCTCTTCCAGGCTTTCTCCTCCCATATCTATAACACAGTTCAGTACACTTTCTTCTCTCACTCTAAACGGCTTTGCAAAATCTATACTTTCACTCTGTTTCCTTTCAAATACCATTACTTTACTTTTACTTGCATTTACCTCTGCTTACACACATCGTAAAATACACTTACTACCTTCTGTAACTCCTCTTCACTATCAGGAAACAACACAGTATCATCCGCAAACAGGCTTATCACTAGCAACCATACCTCACCACCACACACCATCTTTACACCCCTTTTCCCTATTTTTGCTTTTATTTCTTTTATAACTCCATCCATATATATGCCCTGCCTCACACTCACATGTATACCGTAACTTTCGCTCAACTCTCCATCTACTCCTACACATGCAGTTGCAACTCTATAGAGGGCTTTCACACCATCCAAAGCTGTCTCCCTACCCAATATATCCTTAACATTTCCCACAAAGCATTCCACTCGACTGTCATACACTTTCTCCAGATCCATAAAAGCTGTACACAGCTTCTTAACTTTTGCCAGATACTTTTTCACAGTCATTCTCACCACAAAAATCTGGTCCACACATCCCCTACCTTTCTTAAAAC
>JAUTYZ010204872.1:0-10588 GCA_032273725.1 Panulirus interruptus
AGAGAAAAAATACACCCGCGGGGTATATGAGGGTAGGGGGGGAGGTGAGGGGGGGGGGGGGAGACGGAGATAACGAGGCAACAAACTACGTCACGGCTAAGCGGTCGGCGGCGGCTACGGCTAATTAACTATTCCCAACAACCACGATAATGGCGGAGGGAACGGAAGCCGGAGATTAAGCGAAGAGCTTACTGCAGCAGAGAGTGTCACTGACCTTACTACAGCAGCACCCAGGCTGACCCTTCCCATGCTGTGTCCCTGACCTTACTGCATTAGAGAGTCACTGACCTTACTGCAGCAGCACCAGACCGACCCTTCACATGTTGTGCCACTGGCCTGCTGTATAACGCCTCACAATTGTAGTCATTCTTCATCAAAATTACCATCACTGTCCACCAACTATAGCCACACCCCGCAACCCATACGTCCTGACAACTTAACCTTGGGAAGACTTCACCAGATTCCTCGCGTCTGTGTTTCTGGAATCTGTTACTTTTTCTTATTCCTCTTCCTTTTGGGCGAGGAAGTGATGGAGAGGAAACTATCGAGGAATCTGAAACATCTTTTCAAACGAACACATCCCATCTTTAGTAGCTTGATCCTTCATATTCTGAGTGAAGGAGACACATGGAGGGTGATGGAGTGAGGGAGGAAGGGTGATAAGAGTAGAGTAAGGAGGGGGATGGAGTGAGGGAGAGAGGGTGATAAGAGTAGAGTAAGGAGGGTGATGGAGTGAGGGAGAGAGGGTGATAAGAGTAGAGTAAGGAGGGTGATGGAGTGAGGGAGGGATGGTATGGAATTACGTTGCGATGAGAGTCGTCTTGTCCGAGTTTCACGAACAAACGAAGATTATGGTCGTTAACCCCTTGAGCAAGACGGTGCTCACGGATCACCATGCCAAAGGCCAGGACGTCATGCCATGAGGGTCGTATTGCCGTTCTCAACGACGGGTTCGTCGTGCTCGGGAGGTTAAGAGTCGTTTCCATCAAACCTAGGGTAGATTAGGACCACGGGAGGCCTGTACTCAACCCGGAAGGATGACCTTTAATCACCGGTAAATGACGTCTCTGATGAGCTGTTTCCTGGAGGAGGAGGAGGAGGAGGAGGATGGCTGGCTGTGGACGATCCCCTCAGTGACCCCAGGACGTATTCCATCCAACGCCATCCTACATTCCGTGACGCTGGCACCTCCGTCCGTCCTGAGTACATACTCCTCGGGATCTAGCTATTCTAATGAAGATAACGACATCATTATCATTATCTATATCTATTTCTCACTTTCCAACTCTCATATTTAAATCATCTTTGTGCATTTTTTTTTCGAAATACCAAGTCCAAAATTCAAAGTTTTCCCACGTTAATGGAACTCATCAAGAGACACATCCCATTGGCATGACAATCACTCACATACCCAGTTCTTTTTACGCTTGCGTCGGCACTAGCATAACAAACAACTTCCTATTCTTTGGTATCACTGAAAAAAGAGAATATGTTTCACTCTCACGCATCAATAAAGCTCTCATCTAATTCAACATATTAGAATAACAGAGTTAATTCATTCTCCAACGTGAATTGCTTATTCGCGTATAAAAGAATTTACATTGTGTATACACAGTTCACAAGCGTTTGAAATTAATCGTATATATAGCACTGTATTACTTCAGCCCTATTGCTTTGTTTAGACAGTTGAAAGGGGCGTGGGCTTTACCCAAATCTGCTTGATAGTGCCCTAATAACAATTTGTTGACAAACCTACTCGTGACGAGAATATATTAGATTTAGTTCTAGCTACAAATGAGGATCTCGTTAACAATGCTGAAGTTGGAGAAAAGTTTGGTACAAGTGATCACCGGTGAATTAATTTTGAGTCAACTGTGAACATCGTCTGTAATGCTGGTCAACATGAGAGTCGTGGAGAAAAGATACTTGCAAATTTAATGGTCGTACTGTTCTTGACTGGCAAATGTGGGATGATATCGTTAATGAAAACGATATGGACGTAGCTTGGGATTGCTTCAATATAACGTTTAATGTAGTGGAGGGGAAAATGTGGCAATGCGCAGAAGACGGTCTTTTTGTAAAGCGCAGCCGAAATGGTGGAATGATGACATAAAGAAGTCTGTGTTGTCTAAGGAAGCAGCACAGAAGAAACTCAAAGAGACCAATAACCAACGTGAGAGAGCATATCAAATTCTCCATAAGAAAAATAGAAACAAGAGACTTATACGTCAAAGTCAACGTTATTATGAAGCTTATATTGCTGAAAGTAGCAAATATAAATGCCCAGGGCTTTAATGGATAAGTTAGAAGCAAGAATCACTACCCAGTCAATTGGCCCACTGATTACGGAAAACGGTGATTTGGTTCAAGACAACGATGATATGGCAAAGAATTAATTTTTTTTCCGCATCTGTATTTACAATTGCAGACACAGCTCATGTTCCACAGCCAGTTCCATCGCTAAAAGAGGAAAACGTTTTGCGGATTATCGACGTAAAAGCTGAAGATATAGATCAGCACTAGATGAAATGAAAGGGAATGAAACGGCAGGCCCAGACAAGTTTTATCCAAGGACAATGAAAGAGGGGAAAAAATGAGATAGCCAAACCCTTGGCTGCTCTTTCCAGAACGTCACTTGACACGGGGAAAATTCCAGAGGAAATGAAGCTTGTTAATCTTACACCGAAATTAAAGAAAAGATAAGAAATCATTGCTGGGAAATTATTGTTCAATTGGCTTAATGTCTGTAGTTGGTTAACTTATGGAAATCATCATTTGGGGTAAGATTATGAATAATTTGGAAAACCACCACTTGATAAACAATTCTTCTCATGGTTTTCGACGAGGTCTGCATGCATGTCAGGCAAATCTGCTTGATTCATTTTGATATGAACAATATATATGATCAAAGTAAAATAGCTGATCCCAGTTGTTTAAATTTTCAAAAATCATTTGATAAAGTTCCACATTAAAGGTTACTAACAAAAGCTTAGTCACATGGTATGGATGGGGTGTACTTCGATCGTTAGGAAATTGGTTGACTGGTCGTAAACAAAGGGCAATGATTAATGGTCAAACCTCCAAATGATTAGACGTAAAAAGTGGAGTATCACAAGGGTTAGTCTTACGGCCGGTTCTCTTTCTCATATATATTAATGATATTGATAATGGGCTGTATTGTGAGTTAGCGGGAGTCACGGACGATATTAAGTTGCGAAGTAATTCTACAGCAGAAGTTGAAAGACTCCAGCTTCAAACGGACATAGACAAACTATAGGACTTGGCTCACAGGTGGCAATTGAATCATGATATCGATGTGCAAAGTTTTACACGTCGGTAGTAAAAACGAAGAGGCAAGCTACAGTATGAATTCTCTTGAACTACAAAATGCGAAAGATTTGGGTGTAATAATCTGAGATGGCCTAAAGCCAAGTAAGCATTGCACGGAAGCAGTCAAAAAGGGCGAACAAAATTCATGAATTTTTAAGTAAGGCTATCGAATTTAAATCCAGGGGAATTATCCTCATTCTTAGTAAGTCACTTGTGCGTCCTTAGCTTTAGTTTTGGAAACTCTGCTTAAAAAATGATAATGATATAATGAAGAGAGTACAGAGGTGAGCTACCAAGGTGGATGATTCCGGACTGAGAAACAAGTCCTACGAAAACCGACTGAACGACTTAAATCTATTTAGCTTAGAAAAGAAAATGTTAAGAGGTGATCTAATACAGGCATTCAAACAAACTACAAAGATAGTTTAGTTTCACTTCACCCGTGGTAATGGATACAAACTAGTGGGCAGACGCTTTACCTCGAACGAAGCGAAGTATATTTTCTTCAACAGGATTGTTGATATATGGAATGATTTACCAATTTGAGGGGTTGAAAGCAGTACCATAGATACGTTTAAGAGCAGACTTGATAAATATTTCGCTTTAGATCCACGACTAACATCATTTGCGTCTCCATATTACATAAAAAGTTTACTGTACTTCTTCTTTTGAAATATCTGCAAGTCTGTTTACCCTTACCACATTGATCTATGAGTTAGAATATTTTGCACTTCCACAAACAGCCTCGAAAGGACCCAGTGGTCTGTTGCTGTTTGAATTCCTTCGTATTCTTTTGTGCGATAATCCCATACACATTTTAGGGGTTCACGTACGTTTCTTCTTTTTTCATGGTTCAAATTACAGCATTTTCTGCTTTACTGAGGAGACTGATGCGAACTGTACAGATGGTGCCTTACGTCACCGTCATGTTCCAGGAACCAGGAGTGGAAAGCGTTCTTCAAATAACCATGGTCGACGTGGGGTGGCAAGCCGGATGGCCCAGGTGAGTTGTGACACCAGTGATGGAAGATGGTGAAGATGGGCAGTGGGCCAGCTGTTGTCACCACTGATAGAAGGATGATGTTGGTGGACGGGAAAAATTAACTGTGGTGTTGCCGCTGGGCAGATGGGGCAGGAGGATGACGAACCACTTGTGGTGGTGTAGCTGTAAGGATGATGCTGGCGCAATTGGGTGGGAAATCAGCCGAAGTGGTATTACTGGGATGACGATGGAGGGGAAATAGTAGTCCAGCTTTGGCAGTATTGCTAGAAAATGGCATAAAAAAAATAGAATGATTATCTAAAGACAATAAATGAGATGATTAGCAGCAGCCTGTAATATGTGATATGAAGATCATGATAACAGACGATATTAAAATTTGAAGGATTTTCAAGGAAGTTTTAGGAGTTTAAGTTTGCAGAAGCTTTACAGAAAACGGAATTTGAAGGTAGCGTTCCACTCAGACCGCGTTTTCCTTCACCCAAAGAATAGCACGCTGGTTTATGGTGGACAATTACTCGAGCTAAATAGGCCCTTCAGCATTTCACAAGCTTCATGGTAAAGAACAAATACCGATAGTAAATCTGTCTTAAAAAAATGATTATTTCTCACGCTTCTCCGAAAGGGGCAGTGACCGCGGCACTTATGTAAAGAATTTAAGGGGGAGGTTCTGCTGGCGACCGCTGAAACGCTTGCAGGTCTCTAAGGCTAAATATATTTGAAAGTGAATGACTTTTATATTGTCCAAATAGAGGATTACAACATTCTTCAAAATAATCAAAATTAAGAGTACTTTCCTATAAATATAATCTGAGCACATATGCTACTGCTTTGTTTGTCAACTCTAGAAATGAGACATTTTTAATATTTAAAACATTTAAATATGATATAGTAACTCTTGCAATGGTGTGCTTTCCAACTAATGGGTATAATAAGTTCCCCTTCCTGTATGTTGGTAGGACAACACTGACTACCACCTCTTCATTAGCTTTCCCTTTAAAGGTAAGTAAAAACCATGCACCTATTTACCTTCATCAGGTACTGTACAAATAATCCTCTAAACAATGCCATGCAGGAACGCAGCTTCAAACATGCATATCACTTCCTAAGTACTAAATTATATATGTTGAGATATTACAGGATAATTGTAAACTGCATGCATAGTCTGTGTCTGTCAGGCCCACACACACAACTGTAATACTACTTCCAGGGCTGACTGGCTGGTGTACAGAGATGCGTCGATTCCCTTCCATAACTGAAAATATCAAAGGATTTGTTTCCTTTCAGTCTGCACATGAAAGAGTATGCCCTGAATAATCCCCATTCTTGTGACGCTTCGATGTACACCCTTTAGACACATTCAGGGTCTGACACTCTAGATCCAAATGTCATGCTTGTTCTCTTAGCACGATCTGGAAGAATTCATGCCGTTCTTGGGAGAGCCGTGGATCCCTTGAGAAGGGGCTGGAGCTGGCAGATGGATGGTGGATGAGTGTGAGTGGCCAAGAGGGAGACACAAGATACCTTACAAGATGTCGTGCAAGACCTCATGAAGGACTGGCTGTGCACGCATTACTTACTACACTTGGGTTGTCGGCACTTCCTCCTCCTCGCTAGCTTCTTTGGGCACCTCTTTCCACCATGCTGTGCCTGGACCTGGTGGATAGAAAACTGTTAGATTGCTTGCTTTGCGAATATGATATGAAAGTTTTATAGAAAGTACCGATACAGTGTGAAGGAATTTAGCAAAAGGTGGTTCAGACAAAAAGCAAAGAGAGGAGGGGGGAAAGCAGGCAGACATGAACATTAAACCTGTGACAGGTTCACAGACGTGACATCAGAATTTCAGTGAGGCTAGAAAACAAAGATCACCACTGTAGGCTAAAGGAATCAAAACATTGGAGGGAGACCAAATCAAGAGCAAGAGAGAAACAAAGAGCATAGTCAGAAGGCAAGAGGGAAGAAACAGGAAACATCAGTGAAGACTCTAGAGCAAAATTGCCCTGCCACTAGCTCAGGAAATGCTTAGTAGGTCTGACAGCAGAAGGAAAGTGGCTGGGGTTCAAGGACCAACTCAAAAAAAAGAGATTAGGTGTTGTTGTAGTAGAAAAAACATACAACGTGGTAGGGGGGGGGTTTCCTGCTTAATAAGGATTGATTGTTTCAGGATGCATTGATGGATGACTCATTCAAACTGTACATAAGAGGAAGAGTAAATGGAAGAAAGACTTGTATAGTGCTGATGATAGTTTTTGGTACAGGTGCTCCTAAGAAGTGCAATGAACCAGAACAAATATTCAATGGAAACAGGATGGTGCTAGGGGAAATGAGACATGCATTCCTTAGTGAAAGGTTATAATGAAATAAAATAGAAAATTCATATTCTAATGGAGAGAGAAAGTTATGAAGACAAGTTCTTAGTGTACATACATATTCAGACAAAGGCTGAAGTACAGACAGAGAGAACACGACACTCATTCGTGAAGAACCAAATACAGATTCGCAAAGACCACAACCATGACTTGCATACATTTTATAGAGATTCAGAGGCCATGACAGTGAATGGTAAACCCAAACATAGACTCACTGAGATCACAATACAGAAACAAAAAGACTAATATACACATTCAGGACATTTACACGCACACATTAAGAAAGCTGAGTTACTGGGAAAGGAATGAGGCCTTAAATTTGCCCACCACGGATAAAAGAAGAGTAAGTGGTGGCCTGGTCACATCCATTGTGTGTTTAAACCACAATTATGACAAAATGAACATTTCTTCGATATATGTTAGGACAGAACAACTACAGACCATAGCATGAAACTGAAGAAGCAACTTGTTAGAAAGTATGTAAAGAAGTACTTTTATATTATATATAAGAGTGGTAGATGAATGGAATAAAATCTGTATGATAGTCGAGATGTTTCAAGAGATGGTGCCCCAAAAGCATAAAACTCCCTCCTCTACAGGACAAATAGGTAATCACACACACACACTAAAACACAGATTAAATATATGTAAAGCCTAGGTTCACAAATATAATAATACAGACTCGGTGGCCATGACATCAAACATAAGCACTAGCCTGACCTTGATCATGCGGTGTCTCAATTTTTTTCCTTTACCACAGGTGGCAGAACATGGGCTCCACTCCGACCAAGGTGTTACCATGCAGTCAACCCTCCACACTTGGCTCCCCGCTTCCAGGCCAGGTATGTTCTGAACGGTACTGGGGGAGTGAAGGTTTATCCTGATTTACTTCATTTGATCCTTAAACCGGTTCACCAACAATTTATTTGTGGCAACCTACAGTCAGAGCTCTCCAAAAGTACTCTGTATTTTCTTGTAAGCTAATATGTCTTGAAGAGTAAGAGCTATAACTCTTTGGACTGACATTGAGATTTATAATTATTTGGGGATTTGTTCATGTCCAAGTGATTATTATAATGTGAGAATTCTTCCAAACACCATTTAATATGAAATAATATGTCAAGTAAACCAAATCTGTATATTTTTCTATGTTAGCACAGTTCAGTTTTGTAAATCAAGTATCTTGAAAATGTCAATGTTATTTAAGTATTAATCCACATTTTCTGGTAATTCTAATGTCTCTAGTCTTGAACTTTGGGGCTCAGTAGTTGCCTATGTATGGATTTTGCTGGAGAATATGTCATCATATTGCCAAGGGAACCTGATTGTGGATTGAATAAATTAATGGTACAACTTAACCTGTTGAGTTTTACTCTCTCAAAATATGAATTCTGTCAATTTCAGTAAGTTAATTTTGTGCAGCTAAAGTTGATATTTCTCCTTATAAGTTTAAGAATTAACATATATACAGGGGAAGTAAAAGTATTTAATTTTATGTGAAGGTAGAGCGACTTTCTTACTATATGGGGAGGTGACTTACTGTATGTGCCAATAACTTATTATGTGGGGAGCTGACTCGGGTAGTAAATTAAGGTATGGAAAGATGATACTATACCAGGCAGTGTATTACTGTTTGGAATAGTAACTTACTGTGGAGGAAGCTGGCTGTCCTGTGCAGGAGTACCCACCGACTGATCTGGATTAATCATGGCTTCTGTGTGTAAAAATGGGTTATTAAGTAACAGGTCTATGATAAAGATATGGAAGAACAGATAAGACAGGATACAAGGGAATAAGGTCACGATACATTTTCTATTACAAACACAAGTACCACTGTTTTTAAAGACAAGACTTAGGATGTACCTCGTAGATGCATTATCATAACAGTATCAAAATGATACACTGAGAGTTTTGTTTACTTTATTTATGATTACCCAAAGATATGGTGTTACCCAGGGCCTCTTCCCAAAGGCTCCTGCAGCCAGAGGTTATGCTACTTCTAGGAGCAGGGAAATGTGGGCTCCTTTGGAATAAGAAATTCTTTGTTAAGACTGTACTCCCAATGATTCAGCCTCACTAAAGGTGACTTTCCACCTGCAGAGTAACCTCACGCAGGTAGAGTCTGGGAACACCTATACTGAGAAATAAATGCTAGATATAAACATTATAACTTATAAACATATGTGAAGCGGCCGGGGTAAACCATGGAAAAGTCTGTGGGGTCTGGTTGTGGCTAGGGAGCTGTGGTGTTAGTGCAATGCACATGACAGCTGGAGAATGGATGTGCATGAATGTGGCTTATCTTCGTCTCTTCCTGGCGCTACCTCGCTAACGTGGTAAATGGTGATCAAGTGTGAAAAAGAATGAAGTACTTTACATTGTCTTACAATACCCAACAATATATACCAAATGTATGTCATTACTTGGTCTATTTTTCTGTTATTAATGACGGTGGCACTTCTGATAAAGATGAAGCGGTAGAAATACGTCAGATTTTAGGATATTGAGTTCAAGATTAATGTTGGTTAGAATGAAAGTAGATTACAATTACCAAATACTTAAAGGAGTAAAGATGAAAGCGGTGCTGAATAAGGGCATATGAAGCAGCCAGAATAAACCATGTTATGGTCTATGGCACTGGGCTGTGGCTGGTAGGTTTTGATTACGGTACATTATAAATGACAGCTTCAGACTGGATGTAAGCAACTAAGCACCTTGTTTGTCTGTTCCTGATAATACCTTGCCAAAGCAAGAGAAGTAATTGTGTATAAAAAAAAGTGCAAGAGATCTTAATTTTTACTGTTATATTTATGCATCAGCTTTCTTGTGCAATTTCTCTAGTATGTTATCTACATACTTTTTATCTTCAGGCCAGATTATGGTTTCTGCTAAACCGTGGACACAAGAGTCAAATTTTTTCTATTTTGCCATATTATGTGAGAATTTCTATTATATTTCTATTTCTGTAATATTTTAATCCACTTACCTCTGTTGAATTCACACATGCGCGCACATTCGTCATAGGTCTGGAACTTGTTTCTGTTTCCCCGGCAGCCTCCATAAGTGAATGAAAAGCACATTTGTCGGTCCTTATCAAAGTACCAGCGAGGGAAAAAGCCACGACATGGACCCGGAAGCCTTTCCTGCATACACACCTCTGTTGGAAACCAGGAGGCAGGTCAGGGACCTATAGCATCAGGGATGGGTGTTGACAGGAGCTGGATCACTAACAAGAATAATTTATGGTTTCATGACTAAATGATAGGAGACTAGGTGTAACTAATGGAGGAAGAGGTGTATGGAATTTATGAATGTGACAGAACGAGAATTATAAACGGAGTGGTGTTAGGAGTTCATTATTGAGCCAGTGCAAACACTTTAGAGATGGAACAGTTTAGTTGGTCTCAGAGTGCACCAATTCAGTAATAAAATTATTATAAGTAATAATAATACTGATATTAATTGTATAAACAACTTCCAGATTAAATTTATTAAAAGTAATAATAATAATACTGATATTAATTGTATAAACAGCTTCCAGATAAACAGTCTGAAAATATATATAATTTCTCTTTTATATTTTTATATATACACCAACTTCAACAATCGAATCAAATGCTGGCCACTCTGCCAACACTAACTATTATTAGTATTGTACCAAAAACAGAGGTACATGATTAAGTGCCAATGTATATATGGGTCAATACAAAGGTTTATGAATGGTCCATTATAAGTTATGTATAATTTATAAACGTGTTGTTGATACTGTTCATGAAAAAAAGGACATTGAAGAGAAGTATGAACAGATCACTATGAAGATTAAACTTCTGGTCAGCTTTTATGACGAGACTCTGAATGAGCCATACAATTTATTTTATTATGGGAG
>JAUTYZ010205092.1:0-16815 GCA_032273725.1 Panulirus interruptus
TCTCCAAGACTGCCGTTGGGAAGGTGTATTATAGACGTGGAGAGAGAGAGAGAGAGAGAGAGAGGGGAGGGGGGGTCGAAGTCGAAGCCCATTAGAGCGCGATTCCATATAATTCAACACCTTTTAACATACCGACTGGGAAAAATATAGAGAGAGTCATAATTAGATTCCATATATATATTTTTTCTCTTTCTCTCTCTCTCTCTCTCTCTTTTCAGCGGTCAAGTATTACATTAATCTTGAGATAAGGAGGTTAGGTTTACTGCTGTGGTTTTGTTAAACCTGTCTCGTTGTTATTTTTATGGCTTTGATAGAGGCTTACATCATTAGTTACATTTCAGCGTTGCTGTAAGAAGATGGTCTCCAAGGCAAGTTTGATTACTTTTTTGAGCCTCTATTCATTTATGGACTTCCCCTGGTGTAGCGGTTAGCGTTCCTGACCATGACGTATATTCACACGGGCCCCGGCCCAAAGCCAGGTACCTAAATTCTCGACTGGCTTCGAAGGTGAGGATGAACAGCTGGGTGAACTGTGGACCGACTGCCGCTACCAGGATTTCTTCAATGGTCAGCAATGCAAACCACTACACCACGGAGGTCTAACTTGGCAACATGGGGCTACTTAGTGTCTATTTAAATCCAATGCTTTAATTTCTGTTCATGCCCTTTGAAGTTTGTTCATCATTATATGTATGTGTTATGTATTATAATGCATAGATGAAGATATAATGATGATAATATACAATGGTTTTGACAAGTGCTCAAGAGTTGGCAACGTGGTGCTGCTTGGTGTCCCTTTAAACTCGGCCATTTGATTTTTTGGTGCCCTTTACTATTCATTCATCATCATGCAGGCTTTGCTCTTAGATTTTGTTTTTCTTCAACCCTCTCCCCCATGCAATCAGATATTTTTAAGAAATTTTAATGCCAGATTGGGAACTTTATGTTTTTTTCTTTTCTTGTTAAAAAGTAGTAAAATAGGACCAATTGCTACATTCATATTTTGCTGGAAAATCTATAAGTTTTGGGAATGCAGCTGGAAATTCACAGAGTGGCCAAAGGGTTAAAGACTGTTTAGAGATATGTTGATGGGTTAGTATTTAATGTGAGTAAATGTTTTTAATTGGCGATCTTACAAAGTTTGCTTTTATTAAAGGGTATTGCTTTTGCCACACGATGATTAACAAATTGGAAAATGTTATTGTTTTTAGGGAACCTATGTAGACAGTGTTATATTTTATTGTTATTATTTTGTGTTGTGATGATGTTTCCATTTTGACAGTGTTTCCTGTGTAAGCAAGAATGTTGGAGTGAAAGTCAACAAGAATGGCATCTGCGTGTCCATCATGGCATTAAGAACAAGGCTGCTGCTTGTCCAGTGTGTGGTGTTCAGTTATCCACACCTGCTGAGTGTAAGGCCCATGTTCGTAAACACCCTGCTACACTAGTATGCCCAAGCTGTTCCCTCAAGTTTTCAGCGCAGCATCAGTTGGTAACACATGTTAAGGAGCATCTAGAGCAGCTTCAGCCACATAGTTGCTTAGTGTGTGGTGCCAGGTTCACTTCTCCTGGCACACTGCAGGTACACTCATGGCGTCACAGGTCACAGAAATGTCCTCAGGATGGGTGTGAGCATGTAGTAGAAGACGAGAGCTGGCTTGTCATCCATCTTCAGCAAGAGCACGTGATGAATGGCAGACAAATCCTTAATGTTATTGCTGTCCGAAATGCATCTGACCATAAGGTGGATGTATTATTAAACAAATACTCATCCTTATTTGAAAACCCACCTTCTTCACTTAGTTCGTATAACCTAGAGGAATATCTTAATTTAGAAAACATAGACCTTCCATCCACTAGAGATTCTCATGACCAACTAGGGAATTCCACAACTGAAGAGAAATCAAGTTCAGGCTCTGGTAGAAATTTTAAATCTGCAGCAGATGAGGATTGTAACATATTTACGAATGTTGTTAATAATTTGGTGGAGGCTGTAGTGGTTGCTGAAGAGGAAGAGATGAAAGGTATAAGAAGGGAAGAGGAGATTCTGCAGAAAGTTACAGAGGAAGGACCAGCTTTGCACCGCTGTGGATTGTGCAATATATACCTGCCTTCTGTGGAAGAACTTGCTACACACAAAGCTGGACACAATCAGGTTGGTTTTTCTGTTAGGAAACTTTGCATATCAAGAAAAAAATAAAATACTCTTCTTTCTCAAACTCAGATGACAGAAGGTATCAGAACTACATGATACTAAGAAAAGATGGAAAGATTAAATTATTTAAAGATCACTGAATGACAGAAGTACTTTTGAGGAAGAAGTATTCATTGTGGTACTGTAGAAGAAAGGATGGTCTTGAGGGAGTGCATGAGCTAGGAGGGACGAGGGTTATGAGGTACTGTATGAGCTACAAATGCATAATAGAAAGTAAAATATGGTCCAGCCTGGTGGACCTGACCAACTTCCTGAGTGCTGTGGTGGAAGAAGTCCTGGGGTGTAAAAGTAAAGTAGGGTATATGATTTTCTGTAATTAAGAACCCCAGGATCCCTTCAAGGCTGCAGTACAGTTAGTAACAAGGAAATGTTGGACTCCTTTGGAGTAAGAAGATTCTCAACGAAATGTTACTTCTTTTAATTCTTTGTTGGTGACATAATCTTGCTGCTGATGACTTTCCCAGTCACAGCATAACCACATGCAGGCACAGTCTGGTCCTTTCACATGCAGATGACCATACAATCACATCAGATTACCCTGACACTGCAGTAGCAGCAACAAAATGCATGCAGCACTAAATAATGCAATTGGAACAGTGGCTCACCTAGAACAGTATATATCCATCTCCACATGTCTTCAATCACTCTTTTAACCCCAGACACTTTATGCCCTCCAGTCACCTTGAATGGACAGTCACTCCCTCTGAAGAAAACTCCAACCATTCTAGGCATCACATATGACACACGTATGACATTTACTCCTCATGCCAATAACATCAAGACAAAATAACTCAAACTAAATGCTTTCAGAACACTAACTGGCACCAGATTTGGAAAAGAAAGAGAATCCTAGAACCTTGACAAACAATTAATCCACTCCTCTTTAAACTGTGCCTCACTCTCCTGTTCATTTACCCTTTCAAAGGCATACATAAAATCTTTAAATCACACAAAACAAACTACTCAGAACAATCACTGGCTGTCCAGCAACCACAAAAATTCATTGCCTACATAATGACAAAAATACTTCCACTACAATCTCACCTCAATACGCTAAGCATTCAGTTCTTTGCAACAGCACTGGACCCTACTTGTCCAAACCACTCCATAACCAACTGCCGATCTCCAGATAGAAATAAAAAGCTTACCCCTGTTTCACATTTCAGCAGCCTATTCTTACAGGGCCCAGAAAAACCTAACACTGCAAGAACACATACAATTTAAAATGACCTGACAACCATTAAGCAACTGCCCTCCCAAACCACTCTTAAACAACACTCCACTAGACATACACCCATCTGAAACCACATTACCCAGACATGTATGAATTACCCTCTCTAGTTTGTGTTCTGGATACCACCCTTCACTCCAGCAAGACAAACACAGATTCAACATATCACAAGACCTCTTATGCCCAAGATGGGACTTCCTCACAGCAGACACAGAACACTTTACTCGGTTGTTTTATACTTACCCCCATAAAAACACCTACTCACATCAGCAAGCTTCTTGATCTGAGTCCTGTCTGTATAGAAGTGGGTGGCTTCTTGAGTGTTTCAAGAGCCCCATTAGAGGAGACCCTGAGGCAGGAAGGGAAAGGGAAAGGTACATTTATTTTATTTATATTTGCCTTGGGGTCCTTTTCTTGAAAGAGTCCTGGTGTTACTCCAGGACACTTTTCCGGTAGATCCTGCTGTTCCAAGGCTGTGCTACTTTCAGTAGCTGGGAAATGATGGACTTCTTTGGATTGAAAAGCTTTTTGATGAGAGTGTACTACCTTTCATCAACAGATGATGAAACAGCCTTGCCAAAGGTGACTTTTCACTCACAGTGTAGCCACAGGCTGGCAGAGTTTGGTAGCACTGGTAATGGTGTATACACATACATACATATTTTATAGGTTGCTGAAGAGAGATAGAGACAAAGGTATATGAAAGTAGAGATGCTTTTATAGTTTTAGTTTGTATTAGCAATGAAAGTCCTTATTTCTCTCTTAGATTTAATGCTAGAATGCATTTTTCTACAGGCAATCATATGCCTGAAATGTCAGAAGTCCTTCTTGAGTGTGAAGCAGCTGAAACGTCACATGACAGTCCATAATTCTCAAGACTCGAGCCAGCAGGGAGCAGAGAAACAGAGAGGTGTGTTATTCAGTGTTGTGATTGTTCTCTATATGTGTTGACAATATTAGCATTCTTTTTTTACTGCTGTTTTGTAATTTTTCTTATGGTAGCTGAGATGAGCATGGAAAACTGAATGCCCTAATCATGGTTGAATGAAGTGTGTGCATACACTCTCTGGATATGGTTAAAGGATATGTAATAGATCATATTGGAAAGAATTTTAAAGTTCTTGAAGTGAGTGTTTGATTTTGGGGAGAGCAAGGAGAGCATTTGGAAAGTTCATAATCATATGTTAGGTTTTGTTGAAGGATTAGTGACTGATAATGTATAAAGTTTAGGTTGGATTGTAAAAAGAATGTATTGGGCCACCTTGATTATTAATATTTTCATTGATAACATATTGAGAGAAATTATGACAAGAAATATTGCCTAAGAGGAATACAGTTAGGGTTTCTTGTTAAATGCAGATAATTCATTGACATATTGGAATGGCAAAATTTGAGAGGTTGAGGACTATGGCGAATGTGCAAGAAAGAACTAGTGTAAAAATAAGAGCAAGATATCTGAATGTGAGAAAGTGGAACCAGTGTGTGAAAGATGGTTCAAATGACCAAAGACAAAGAACAGGGAAGTAATTTAGAGAGAATATTTAAAGATAAAGGTGGACTGGGTATTGAGGCATCAGAGAAACTTCAGAAAGATTGTTTGATTCCTGGATTTATGAAGAGAATAATGAAGGGTAAAATGTTAAGAGATGTTGCAAGGAATACTTAAGAAATGCATTGTTCTTCTTTGCTGGCAAATGAAATATGGGTCTGAAACGTTTAAGTAGTTAAGAAAGTTCATGCATTAAAGTATGTTTTCTAAGAAGTGGATCTAGAATGAAAAATATTTTGGAGAGCTTAAAATGAGGAATTTAAGAGGGAGATATATAGTGTTTGATAGAGTAAAAGAGGGGAATATTGAGATTGTATAGACAAATGGAAATTATGACTGTGGAATGAATGGTAACAGTTCTGAGTAAAGTAAGTGACAATAGGATCAGGGTTAGATTAATGGCAAGATGGTGAGATAGAGGAAGGTAGTATATGTTATCTATGCATGGGAGTATCATTATAGATGTTGAAGGGGCTTATATGAGCCTCCTTGGTTTTGTTGTATAGCGGTAAAATATCACATATCTTAGGAAGATTGATAAAAGAAAGATTATGTATGATGTAGACCATACTTGCATGTTAACTTTCATTTTGTATTATCTAATGTCTGAATTGATAAGTTATTTATGGTGGTTGAAAGTTTAACATGATTTTTCAAAATCAAATGTTTGTATGTAGATGTGCTTTATCGTCATCACAGTTGCACATGAGCATCGCTGCCTAGAGTGTGGGAAGACTTGTGGATCAGAGTCAGCCCTCAGTCGTCACCGTGGCACACATGCACGCTCTCTGGGCCGCCATCAGTGTCAGACCTGTAAACGTCGAGTGCGCACACGTGCACATCTCATAGAGCATATGGCTCGGGTACACAAAGTAAGGAAGAAAAGACTGATTTCTTTTGGTTTTAACTTTGTTAAAGTATTGTTACTGAAGAGATTTTACATCATTATTGACATTGTACTTATGTATTTATCTTATCTGTCCAATATTGAAACTTCATGTGTTGTTAAGAGGCAGTTAAGGGATATCTTCGACAAGTTGTGCTTAGCCACGTTGAAGCTCTTAACTGAATAACCCTTTATTAATAGGGATACTAAGGAGAATTTCTGTGGTTGAGTCCTCTGCTAATGACCTTTGTTGTCGATGTGGCACGTAATTTTAAATAACTAATCAATCTAGTCAAATCCTATGTGGTAATGTGTAAATTTGTTTAATCCTCAGATAAATCACGAGTCAAAGAAGTTGCAGTGTCCTATTTGTGATAGAAGATTTACATCCAAAGCTCATCTTGAGCTGTAAGTTCTCTCTTCTTTTGGCTATAAACTTCTGTACTGGCAGGTACTTGCATGCTGTACTGTTTGTAGAGTGGAAAGTTTGTATTAAGATTTAATAAGATGAATAACGAGCAATAATTAGGATATAATGAGTGTATAATTGGAGGGCATGGGTACCCATTGTGAATGAAAACGGAGAACAGCTTGAGGAGCTGTGTGCTACACAAGCAGCTGGCTCTCGGGAGCAAAAACCAAAGTAATTCCTATAGAAGAGGGAAAGTCAACCAACATTGCAGCATAGGGCAAGTGGACCAACTTTTGAAGTTATCCTGGGTGAGCTTTTAAGTCAGGCCAGTTTCAGCTTAACTCTGTCAAGTAAGGATGCTGAGGTAGAACCACCCCAGATGTGAGAGCAGTACTCCATATAAGGACGGATCATTCCTTTGTTTAAACGGGGCAACTGTTTGGAAGAAAAGAAATTTTTATATCTAAACAGGTTGGAAGAAAAGAAATTTTTATATCTAAACAGGACTCCCAGTTTCTTAGAGGCAGACTTAGCTATTTTTGTGATGTGAAGTTTCCAAGTTAGTGTGGATGTTACAGTAATACAAAGTATGTTCATTGAGTCAAGAGGTGGAATTACAGATATGTCAAAGGAGAGAGGAAAGTTCTGAGGAATTTTTGACAGAGAGTTGGGCAGAAACTGGGGCTTGGTGACATTACATTTAACCAGATTTTGTTTGTTTGGCTGAAGTTGAAGTGCCTGAAGATTGGTGGAATGCATATATAATGCCATGATTTAAGACAAGGGGAACACAAGTGACTGTTTGCATTACAGAGGTGTAAGTTTGTTGAATATATCTGGTAAGTTGTATGGGAGAATGGTGATTGAGAGGATAGTGGCATGCACAGAGCCCCCTATCGACAACCAAGCTCCACAGACCTTTCCATGGTTTCCCTCGACCACCTCAGCATGTCGCGTCCTGTATACCCCATGCGCCAATTCACTCTGTTCCATCACTCCCTCCTGCCTTTTCTTCGTCTGTTCCTTGTACTACTTCACCAGCTTGGGAAACAGCGAACAAGTAGGCAGAAAAAGACATTTTCGTACTTGTTTGCCATTTTGATGAAATATATTATGGAATACTGGTGTTCTGTGGAACTATGGATGGCATGAAACTGGAGGGAATATCTAAAAGAGTGACTGAATGAGAAGAGTGAGAAAAATATTAAATATCATAGATTATGTGGAAGGATAAGAAGATGAGCATCTTGTTGGAGAATGTAATGAAATGGAAAGAGGTAAAACTGTATTGTATGAAGAAGGTGTATATGAGTCATCCGACTATAAAATGGGAGAGAGAACAGCTGAATACAAATGAGATAATTTTTAATTGCTTTTGGCATTGTTAGAATAATTGTATTTGGTGTTAATTCTGAATTTATAGTTTTTCTCATCAGGCACCTAATTTCCCATGGTGAACGTGAACCTCTTTGGTCATGTGACAAGTGTGGCCGTAATTATGTCCGTCCTCGCAGTCTACAGCGACATATGGCTTCTCATGACCAGAAATTTGTCTGTAGCACTTGTGATGAATCCTTCATGTCTGCTCGTCGTCTTGCTGTCCATGCCAGAGTTCATGATCCTTTACATAAAACTAGGTGATCCAGTTTAATTTCTTGCAATAATAAATGTTTTGAAATTGACAATTGATATGATCTCATGTATTTCTGAAAATCATAAATATTTATTATAGTATGACTATACAATAGGATCTAATTTCATTGAGGGTTTTAACAATTTGACTGTAATCTTTGAGTTTAGTATTGCTTTTTCCAGGCTCTCATGCCCAAAGTGCCCACGACGATATGCATATGCTAGCCAGCTTCAAGTGCATATGCGGATCCACACAGGTGAAAAACCATATGTATGTGAAACATGTGGCAAATGCTTCAAACGTTTACAGGTTAGTAAAAACGAGAATTAATTTGATAGTGCTGCATACTGTATAAACGGATGACTGTAATGGTGTTGGTATATTTTTCTTTTGATTTTCCGTCTCGCATATCCATTTCCTGCTGTATATTGAAGTGGTTTACACAGATCATCCTACCCTCATGATCACTGAATTTTTTTAATTTTTGCAGACAGTCATAAATACAGCACCCTTTGACATTCTGTCTATGACTAGCTCTTTTTCTCCCCTCACACCTACCTTAGTATTCTATTTGAAAATAACTGCTTCCTTAATTATATTGTATCTCCTGAATGCTTAATTCTTAGACCTGTCTGCTTTCATCACTTTTTATCCACACCTAATGTAACACATATTATCCCATTTCAGTCAGTGAAAAGTAGCCCTTTTTAAATATTGTTGGACCCATCTTATCAATGGGTTCATTAGAATGGTCTACATTTCTCATACCTACAAAGTCGTGCTCTCCAAATGGCTCATATTGAATTTTTGTACAGGTAGGCCCTATTTGAAGTTACCCCATTTAATGGCATTTCACTTTAATGCCCTATGTCAAAGAAGAAACAGATTTGCTCAGTGTTGTGAGGTTCTGCTTTTAAGTTACAAATGTTGTGAAATATTGATTTTGAAAGTTGTGATTTATGGCTGTAGTCCTGTAGTCATGAGCTAAAACTGTGCATTACTCTTGAAGCATTACTATTGAAATGAAATTATATGTTTTGAACCATTTAGATGCTGGTGAATGAGCACTGAACAGTGGAAGAGTGCTTTGCTTATCTCTCAACCATAGGTAAAATATATGGTAATATTAAAACAGTTGTCACAGGTTTTCTAGCTTGTTGAAGAAGCAGTGGCTATTTTCAATAAAGATTATCCTTGGGGAGACTGCAGTTCCCAAGTTGGTAGGCTGATGGCTGATGCTATTAATTGTTATAGAAACATTTTATCATGAGAAGAAAGAAAAGTCAGTCCAACAGGCTTTGGATCAACTCAGAAGCCACAAAGAGTCTACATATCCCATTTCATTAATAGACTATCCTTCCCCTTTGTCCACCTAACTCTGCCATTCACTTCATCACCTCAGTCCACCTCTGTAGGCAAGATTCATGACCTTATCTGGTAATTATTCATGTTGATTATACTATACTTTGTATTGAAATAACATTTGA
Organism: Panulirus interruptus; assembly: GCA_032273725.1. NCBI lineage: Eukaryota > Metazoa > Arthropoda > Malacostraca > Decapoda > Palinuridae > Panulirus > Panulirus interruptus. The sequence continues at coordinate 9,414 of JAUTYZ010205092.1, forward strand.
ATAAGTACTTTACTGTTTGTATGTCAACTTATTTTGTCTTTTGTTATGGTAAATATTCCAAAGTTGGGTCCCTAGGATGTTAACTAGTCTTTACATGTGTTCTTATGGGAAAAATGTATTACTCTGCTTAGAAATTTAGCATTATGTTAGTTCTTCAGCTTCTTTGGTATTGCTGTTATTACTTTATTGAGAGTGCCTCATTGGTAAACTTGAAAGTTATGGTAAAAGAAACATGTACCTTTGGCCCCTTTTCTCTCTGATGGGTGCTTTCTTAACTGTATGGGAGGGCTAAGGGTATAATGTATATGAACTTTACTGGCCTTAAAGAAAAATAAGCTAATATAAAGTATCAAGTTAACCCACATAGTTGCCAAAATATCTCTAGTTCCATATTAACTGTTTGATAATTCATAATTTTCTTGGCATTTTAGCAGTGCCGAGCCCACCACCGCATGATCCATGGAAATCACAAAGAAGCATGCATTGAATGTGGCAAGATGTTTGGAGACAAAACTAACCTTCTTCGTCATCGCCTCATGGTCCATTATCATCTCAAACGCTGGGTAAGATGCAAATATAAATCAATTTTCAAATAAGCAGATATTGTGGAGGAGGCATTGATTCTTGGATTTGTTAAGGTAATCTTTCGTGAACACGTTTCGACTGCATGTTTCATTACATAAGGCTCTCTCAAATTTTCTTACCCCAAAGGTATTGTCTGTTTCTTCATTTAACAGTATGTTTCTTCTCCCATTTGTTGTATACCACCTTGATTACAGTACAGGTTTTTTTTGGTTAGTGTTACTGGCTATGAATGAGTGGACTTGGCTTCAATGACCCTGTCTAGGTAGTCAGCTGTCTGTCTCACTGTGAATAGATTAATACAGGCTCAGCCCTGATGTGGGTACCAGTATGTGGGATGGGGGCTGTGCCATAAAAAAAATGAAAGGAACAGGACGAGTAAATTAATGAAATATTGCAAAATTTAGAGCTGTCCTTTAGTGACTTGGGATATATGTGTGGTTTCAAGATCTCATAATTTAATCTACAACTTTTGCTGTAAGAGTGATTTTTTCTCATACTTCATTGTCTTTTCCACCTTTATGAGGTAGTATCAGGAATTGAGCCTTTGTGGAAAAAGCATGACTTGGCCCCCTTTTCCATGTCTTTAGAAGGTGATAATACAGTTTGGGAAGATTTAGAATTCAATGCTTCTACCCCAGTCACTTTCTATGACATGCAGGAGATACGTAGGTTGTTTCTTTCTTCAATATCCCCAGGGATATGCATTTATGTTTATTAGAATATGTTTCCTCAATCTTGGAGAAGAGGCTTGAGGGCTAAATCTGCCTACGAGCACTGACTTACTGAATGTATTGAAGGCAAATACTTGTAGAAGGTGGACATATAATGTACAGGCCATGAGTCGACTCCATTTTGGGTTACAGTATGACATAGTGATGACAGTTCTATTTTGTTTCTTGAGGTGCAGCTGGCTAACCCACAAATGGTAGATTTTAGGGAGAGCTGTTAGAGTATTGAAGATTTCCATGTCACAATCCCCCAGCTTTGACTGAACAGGTCTGGAAGAATGTGTCCATCAGGCATATTCAGCTAGACTTTTAAGCATCTGATTTGTATAGGCCAGACCTATCCATATTCAGCTAGATTTTCAAGCATCTTATTTGTATAGATCAGACCTATTTCTTTTAAGAATACTTGATATTTATGGGCTAGTGATATCGCAGTGAAAGCATCTGATATAATTTGGGACCAAACCTTTTACTTTTCGGGTATTTGATATACTTACATAGTGAAAATACACGATTGAAAGAGTGCTTATTACATTGTAGTCTGACCTTTTACACTAACACTATTGAATACATAGACCTTTCACTTTGAATATCAAATAATTAGCTACCAAAACTGTCACTTTAAGAATGTTTGATATTTATTGATATCTAAAGTCAGGTCATTAACTCAAAGGGCATTTGATATTTAAAGGTACTCATATGAATTTGAAGATTAGGATACAAACTTCAAAATGAACTTATCTTTTTTAATCTTTGTATTATAAGGTCTGTGGTGTCTGTGCACAAAGCTATGCATATTCCCAGGATCTGAGAAATCATCTTCAGAAACAACACAACTTGGCTTTTGAGCGACTTGATGGAACCAACAAAAAGTCCAGACATGAGGTACGATGATGCTGTATGCACATGAATATAGGATTAATATCATTTATACACATTTCTATGTATATCAGTATCAACACTGTTTTCCATGGTTAGTTGGATGAAACTTGCAATATCTTCCTGAGAGTCTATAGTACCTCAATCTCTGTCTTTTTATCTCTGAATTAAAGTATTTTGGTATGGTTGTCACCCAAATTAAACGTCTTTCCTCTGCTAGCACAGTTAGGTAGGTAATACGAAGTAGATATGTGATAAGACTGAAAATGCAGTATTGGTTAGAGTAAAATAGAGGAGGAAGAGAACAAAAAAAGAAATTGGATTTTGAATTTTTTAAAGACATTTCTGAGTCTAGACAGGGTAAGTCAAAGATACAGTAGTCATCTGTATCCAAGTTGCATTTGACTATATTGCAAATGGGAAAATACTTCAATAATGAAATACAGTACCCTCCCAGCAATTAGAGCAAGCAGTAGAGGGCTTTTGTTTTAAAAAGAAAGTATGTTTCAGGACAAGTGGAGTAAGGAGTTATGTCCTGGGGTTTCATATTTTTTAGATGTTGAATGTTTTGATTGGCAGAGTTGTAAGGGAAGTCTTAGCTAGAAATATAAGTGGAATAGTGTGACAGGAAAAGGAATAAAAGGAGTGGGAAAAGAAAAATAGTGCATATAGGAGACTGTGAATGACCAAAACAGCTGAGAACTGTATGAGGAAGTTGAAAAGAGAAAGTTAGCTAAAGTAAGATGATGTATGAGAGCTGGTAAGATAAATGAAGGGGCCCAGAATTTCTTTTAACTTTTTTGTCATTTTTTTTAGAGATAATGAAAATGGATACTTATATGTCTAAGAGAAGGTTGGAAGCTAGGCCTATTGCTGGCAATTTTGTTTAGGTCTTGAGGAGAAGAGCTGTGAGTTTGTAGGTTTGCTTGAGTTTGTTGGAAGCCAGTTCATTTTACTTTGTGTGGGAGTGAATGTTAGACAGTGCAGGCCATTGAGATCTGGATTTCCTAAGAGGAGAATATGGAGTAAGAATAGTAGACAGATTGAGAATTTGGAATATTTAAGTCATACTGAACAGAGAAGGGAGTGGTTGTCATGATTGAATTGCTGTAGTGGTTTAGGCATATGGAAAGGCTAGATTGGAAAATGATGACAAAGAGAGAGTGTATGAGCAAGCTGAAATGAACAAAAAGAGTACCTATTTGTGTGTAACTTCTATATGATTTTGCTTATGATGGCTTGTGCATCAAGCTCACTGCATATGTTACTTGTTTAGTAATAATGTTATTCTCTACCACTACACAAATTATATAGCCATCTATCTTGGGTTTATCTGGAAATGTTTTAAGCCATTTGTTTAATCTTCTGTTAAAGGTAGCAGTGTTCATTCCTTTCATTTTTTCATTAGCCATAACAATTAGTGAGTTTCCATCTCTTTCACTGGGCTTTCATAGATTATAGTTTGGTGCCTTGTTGATATCTACAATGGGATTCTTGTTGATTTAATTACTTTTTTCTTCCATGTTGTGAAATTTTAGTCTTAGAATATTATGTACTTCATCTGTTCCAAGCACTTCCATGCTGATGCTGGAAACAGTAAAAAAGTATCAATTTTTTTTTTTGTAGCACAGCCTTTGAAGCCATGCAGGAGGCCCATAAAAGGGGTCCTTGGGTTGCATATATATATATATATATATATATATATATTAGGTGGGTGAGGGGTAAAGGTCCTGGGAGCATTGAGGAATGTGTTGAAAGAGTGGTCACTATATGGGTGTGTGAAGATGGGCATGTTGGAAAGTATATTATTCCCAAAGGTGTTGTATGGATGTGAGGCATGGGCTTTAGATGACAGTGTACTGAAGAGGATGATTGGGTTGGAAATGAAATGTTTGAGGGCACTATGTGGGGTGCGGAGGGTTGACAGAGTAAGAAATGATTGAGTAAGGGAAAGGTGTGATAATAAAAAGAGTATGGTAGAGAGAGCTGAAGAGGTTGTGCTGAACTGGTTTGGATATATGGAGAGAATGAGAGAGGAGATGTTGGCAAAAAAGATATATGCATCAGAAGTGGAGGGGACAAGGAGAAGGGGGTGACTGAATTGGAGATGGAAGGATAGAGTGAAAAAGTTTTGAATATTCTGGGCCTGACACATGCAGGAGTTTGTACAGCATGCACAGGATAAAGATGAATTGGAGCAGCGTGGTATACAGGGGGTGATGTGTTGTCGATGGACTGAACTAGGGCATATGAAGAGGTCAGGGGGGAACCATAGAAAGGTCAGTGGAGCCTGGTGGTGGATGGGGGCCTTTGGTTCCAGTGCATTACATACGACAGCTAAAGAACGGATAAAAGTGAATCATAATATGCCTCTGTCCCTACTTCAGATATATGTTGTGCCAGAACTGGGTAGTCAAGACCTCAGTGAAATTGTTCGACGAACAGTGGAAAGTGTATGTGCTTTGGAACGTCGGAAAGTGCAACAAGTTTTAAGTGGTACTTCAAGTATACTGAGAAATCTGAAGAAAACTGGAACTGAAAATATGGAAGATGTTGACTACCCAGATGACCCATCATCACTTCAAGAGCATCCTTTAACAATTGCACCTCTCATAGTAAATAACCCACCACCTGTCCAAGAAACTGCACTGACTGTCACACCTGTGTTAGTACCCTCTGCCACCATAGCAGTTCCCACGGTGGTTGAAAGTAACCCAATTCAGGCAGATGAGAAAAGTGGTCAGAATTTAACCTCAGTAGTTGAGGGAAAGGTTCAAGGGTTCATGAGGTTAGCTGGGGTTACTTGTAGTGAATGTGGGGTTGAGGCCACCACACCACTGCAGTGTGGACCATGTGGAGCATTGGTTTGCTCACAAGCACACATGGACCTCCATGTTACCTCGAATCACCGAGTAATGTTCCAATGTTCTGTGTGTGGTCTACATTATGGAAGTCAGAGTGAGTGTGTAACTCATGTGACAGCAACCCACTCATCTCACTTGCTAGCAGTTCAGGGGAATACTACAACTCACCTTACATCACAGCTTTCTCAGCCTCTTCAAATAAATGGTGGTGGAAATGTCCCTTCTCAGCTGTGTTTGCCTCTGACCCACTCACAGGCTACCCCACAGGGTGTTGTGCAAGTAGGGGGATGTTCATCTCAAGTACCCCTTGTTATAGCACCTTCCACAGCCAATGTAACTCCTCAACATTTAGAAACCAACAATGTTATTCTCCAGTACCCAAATGTTAATGTTCTTCCTACAGGCTTACCTGTTTTACCTCATTCAACAACAGTAGATTTCACCAAGAATCAGGGAAAGCAAGCTGTGCTTACCATGACAGGTGTACTCTCAAGCCAGCAACAAACACAACCAAAGCATCAAAGAAAAGTCAGTCACACCCTAGATAAACAAGAAGAGCAGCCTGAATCGTCATTGTGTACCATCACTCTTCCTTCTAGTAATGATGGAGGGCTGCTAATTCCCTCAGGAGAAAATCATGCTATAAGTTTGTCTAATGGACAGAATATGGCTTCACTTCCAGCGTTGATATCCCAAATGAGCAATGGCGGGGAGAATTCCACTATCCTCATGGGGAATGCAAGCATCAACACTCAGCAGAATGACAGTGCCCCAGTATTGTTAGTAGGCTCACTGCCATTCAGTAATCTGAATATGTCAGCTGGATCAACAACAGTTATATCTCAAAGTAAGGTTAGTTAGTATATTATCTTTGTTAATCTGTTGTTCATTTATTTTGTATCTTGTTTACTGTTAAAAGTGATAGTTTGTGGAATTCCAAATAAGTAATGCTTACACTCATCTTGACATTCTTTCTCGCTGTCATCATACACCAGGGCCACGAGTTGTAATGCTTTGACTTGTGACTTTTTGGACACTTCAGAATTAGGGTATGCTGTATTGACTTTCAACAGATTAAAAGAAAATTTCCTTTGAATATTTTTCTGATGAAGTATATCACCGTAATTTGAGGTATTTGTTTACATTTGTATCCCTCCAACTGGTAAAATATGTTCATTTTGTGTTCTCTGTTCCCCTATTATTTACCATGTCCACAGTAAGTGTAGGCACTTCAGTAAGTGTAGATGCCCTCCATTTAAAACAGTTGCAGGATCAGATTATTCAGAGAATGACATATACAAAGCTAGCAGCATCCTTCTCCCTACCAGTAGCCCCCTTTCCACTTCACACTTTTTTGACAAGTCTGTAAAGTATCATCTGCATTACCCATTATAGAACAACGTTTGTCAGGGAATGATGTAGATAACCCTAGTGCCCCTCTCTTTGCATCACATTAACCCTCAGCCCAACCCATCCCATTCCAGCAGTACCCAAATAAACCTCATCATGATTCAGTACTGTTCCTTTTTCAGGAATCTTTCTTTAAATATCATCTAAATTATGTCACGACAGAGTTTGGTATGCTATACTATATGTGTGGATGGTAAGCTGTATCAAGTACTTTATAATGTATCCATAAGAGTTACATTGGTAAAAATTTTTGTCAGGCACATAACCCCATTATAAGATGGGTTTCAGTGTTGCCTTATGTTGGATTCAGTTTGCAACAAGTTGTCCAGGAATGCATCCCCTTCCTAAGTTGAAGCCTTGGTGTACTTGTTTTAGAAAATTTTTAAGATATTCCTGTAAGTCAGTTAATTTCCATATTTAACCCCTTCGTGTCACACTACATTTTCCTTTTCCAACCCTCAAAATTCACATTTTTCAAGTTGTTTAAGAATAGTATTTAACCATACAGTTTTAAAGATATTCATACAACAGTGAGAAATCACTTCAGAAGTGCATTATATCCACTTCTTTCACTGTAATAATGTATAGAAGTTTTGGACATGTTTCAGCACAATGCGATAAAAAGTGTGAGAGTAAGGCCAGAGTGTCAAGTGAGTTGCCACTTTGCATGTTTAATCATTTATTGACCTACACTGAAAAAACTGATGACTGGTTATTTTTGTTTTATAAATCTTCTCGTGTTATAATCATTATAATTTATTGGTAATTTTTTCAAAACATAAAAAATATAAAAGTTTAATTTACAAGCTGCACTATTGTCAAGGTCAAGTAGGTTGCTGGCAGAATTGCCTCCACTTTTGCTAGAAAACCTTCTCCAGCCTCATCTCGATCAACTTTCAGTGTTGGAAGAGTCATTGTCCACAAAATCACTCCGCA
>JAUTYZ010205424.1:0-10586 GCA_032273725.1 Panulirus interruptus
CATGGGTGGGTCGGAACCCAAGGCTAGGTTGCCCCCGATACCACCGGAGAGCCCGTTAGGGTTAATGATTAAACACTGAAACGATTATCCCTCTAGGCGGGGTAAGGATAAAGTTAAGATGATACATTATTGTATGGAAGTCTGGGGTGGGAAGCAAATTAGGGGCTCACCCATTATATTGGCCCGTGTTTGGGTCCTTTGAGGAATGGATCTGTCAGGCTCTAAACCTTTATGTGAATTCAAAGGAGCCTTTCAGCCTAGAGGAGAGTGAGTATGCACACTTATGGATAGGATCTGAGACCCGAGCCAACTTATACCCATTAAGAGAAAAAGGGGGGAGGAAAAAGAAGGAAAATGAGGGAAAAAGGAGGAAAAGTGTGACAGTTGGGAGACAGTCCTTGAGCTACAAAACATCAAAGGTTAGGGACTCAAGGTCCATGATAGAAACTTCATGCTTGCACTGTGTTTATCCCCAGTGGAGGTGGTGAACTGATTAGATCTTGGGTCACATACTTACGTTAATTTACAGTTTAGAAAAAATGACACTTTCAAATTAGCATGATCACTACAATAATACTTTGATTTATACTTCATACCCATGCCAAAGATACTTCCGAGTGAAGATGAAAAGCTGATTAGGTATTGGGACATTGCACAAATTTACATGTTAGTTTTATTTGTCTGTGCATAACTCCAAGATGATGGAAGCTTGATAAAGCATAGGTACCACCTGTGTAGGTTACGTCCTGACTGGATTTTTAGGTACGTAATTGCATAAATTTGCATACTATTGCTAAGAAAAATATCTTTTTAATGAAAATAATAATTGCAGAATAACTCATGAACAGTACATGATACATCCGGGCCTCTCAGTATGAAGCTGTTGTATCGGCTTATAACACTGTACTTTAATTTGCGACAAACAAATTTTTTTTTTATTAATATCAAAAAGAATAGTTCCTCTTGATAAGAAAGGTATATCTCCATAACTAGAGCTGTTTGAGTACTTATAATGCTTATTTTATTTAGCAAAATACCATACAAATATATCCCCATTACCTTGCAATATACATTCGTGTTCACTGCTACTTCATGATTAACTGCATCCAAAGTAAGTGTAGGCTTTTCCATGTCTCAGGAAAGAATTTGTTGAGATACTCATGGGAGTCCAGATAATTCAGTGTGACGGAAATTTTTGTAGCACCCTACCCTATCCCTCCCTTTAACCCTTACTCCTCTCCGTCCTACTGTGGCAACACCTAAAGATCTCATCACCATGTTTCAGAGTGGTATCTGTTTTAGCAAGTGTTAATTATATATCTAAATTATATCATGACAATGTGTGTGTTACAGGGTAATGTGTATGGGTGATAATCTGTTTCAGTTAAAGTAAAATTCATCCTGAAGGGCTAGATTGGGGAAATCTTTGGTCAGGAACGCAACCCCACCTTATGGGTTTCAGTGGTTCACTTTACGTTGGATTAGACTTGTAACAGCTTGTCCAGGACCGTAAGAATAACCCTGTTGTAAGTTGAAGCCCTGGTGATTATACCATAGGTAAATCTTGTAGAGGCAGTGAACTGGTTACATTTTGGGGCACATACTTGCATGAATTTGCCTATTGGGAAGAAATTTTTTTCTAAGGAAAAACTGGCATTTTCCTTGTGACTTATCTCAGGCATGCTGAATGATGGGAAGTACAGATGCATAACATTAATGTATAAGGTAAAATGCTCTTGGCATACACCTTTTTGAAAACTAATTTGTTTATTAGCATGATTTATAAAGAAATGCTGAGATATGAGAGCATTCGCTGATGGGAACTTCATACCTATCCCATATATTTATAAGAGAAATATGATGGCTTATATTTTTTATATATGAGCTCATTATTGTAATTTATGAAGAACTTATTACTCTAGAGTGTCAAATGTCTAGAACTTTGTACTTTTATAGAATATGCATTAAAGACTGATATTATGGCTCATTTTTGTCAGTGAACAGATCACCACATATCATTAGGAAGTGTTATGAATATATCATGGTACCATTTGGGATTTCCATGGTCATTCTTGGTTTGTCAACCCTTCCATTTGTAAGTTTATCCCCTTTGATTTCTGATATTTATGTTTGTTGATATATTTGGTCATTGTACTCCATATTCTAATGGTTTCAAGTCAGATAGTTCTTGCTTATATGTTGTGTTCCTTGTAATGTGACAGTCAGTAGCTGGAATGTGATTTCAGATGATTTTATTAGTGCTTCCACTTTCAAACTCACTCGTATGATTGGTTGATTACTAAGTATTCTCTTTCTTTAACCCTGAAAATGCTATAACAGTAAGTAGTTGATACACAATTTACTGATGTTATCGTTGATTGATGATTTAATGGTTCCCACCCTCATGTAATTTCCTAGCTAATGTTCGATTCCATCAATTATCCTTAGATGTCAAGAGCATTCTATTGCCATAGCAGGAAAAAAATACCATGCCCCACTCATCCATATATATCATCATAGAAAAGGTGAATATTATGCAAGCTCCCACCCTTGCCTCCCAGGTAAAAAACAATGAAAATTTAGTTAGAATTAAGACACAATTACTGTTGTGATACTGCACATGATATGTTTGTTGATGTTAGTGTTATTGGGTACCAGTGGGAACCATTAGGTGATGATATTTTTTTTGTGTGTATGTGGAAAAGAGTAGGTAAAACTTATTAAAAACTTTTTTTTGTTGTAGGATTAGTATATATAAATTATTGCCTGAAAATTTATATAAAGTGTGTATACGGAAATACATATATTTATGAAATCTTGCCTGGAAAAGAATAATTACCGTACGCTGGTAGGCCTCTTGTTCACCTTAGCACTATCCTTACAAAACCCTTCCACACCTGTTCAGAAGAGAGTATATTAATTTTTTTTATGGATAATATATTTGTTATGTAAGGGAGAGATTTTTCTAATTTTCAGAATTTTTTTGTGCTCATGGGAGATTACCCTTGGAGAAATGAGGCAGTTTAAAGGATGATAATAGTACTGTACTGGTATTTCAAGTTTTGATAAAGTTACATTTTAGGGGCACCTCAGAAAAAATTACTGTTAATGGATTTTCTCTTTTATGTGTAGCATCAAGAATACAGAACAATGAATTGAGGTTTTCAGGGTAAGTTAGGTTATTATAGTTTCTTTTGATTTCTCAAAAGTGTTTCCTTTACTTTATGATACTCCATATTTTCATGGGTCAGCATAGCCCTCCTCACTATTATGTAGGTTTTTTTTATAGGTTCTTTTGATTTCTAAAGGTTTTCCTTAACTTTTATGATATGCCACATTTTCTCAGATCGGCTTAGACAACCCCCGTTATCAGTTAGGTAAAACTAAAAAAATTTATGTCGATTTTTGAAAGTATTTCCAATACCCCACACTTTCCTTGATCAACATATAATTTCCCACAATCATTTAGGTAAGGATTTCACGAGACAAAAAAGTTTTGATAGCATAACATCCCTTATAATATGGGTTTCAATAACTTGTATAATGACATTCCAGTAGAATGACAGGTTTTCTGGAATGTAACCTTTTCGTTATACTTGGTTCTGGTGAACCATCAAATTTGCAGTGAAAATGCGGTTATACTCAAGGTTGACATTTTTAACCCTCTCACTGTATGATTAGCCATTCCCAAATGATGTTAATTTCATGAAATAATGAATTTGTTACTTTGAGCCCCTTAACTATTTTTTAACGAGGAGAAACCATAAAGCCTTCATATTTGGTATAGTTTTGCCTAAAAACAACTTGTATGAAAATGATAGTTTTATTAGAAAATTGTGAAAATTTTTGGTTTTGAAAATTGTTTTATAAAGTGGCCCAACTATTTCCATAATGTTTCTATAAGAGGACAATAGTATTCCAGAAGTAGAAGTCTTTTACTAATGTTTTATTTTTATAACGTCCCCAGGACCTGTTTCTAAGAAAGATTCCTGGTGTTACCCTGCATTGCCAAGGCTGTGAGTTCTTTGATGAGTTTGTACTATAAATTGATGCAGCCTCACCAAAGGTGACCTTTCAGCCTCAGTGTATCCCCACAAAGGTGAAGTTTGATACCACCAACATTATGAATAAAGTATGATATCAAATTGGGGATATGTTATGTCTTTTTATAAGAAGAGATAGTGATGATATGTAAATGTCATATCAAAAATTAAATAGTTGAATTATGCTGTTTGTGTTGAAAAAATAGCTTAATGCATAATTCCAGTAAAGGTTAGAAAATAATTAATTGAAATTGTGTAATGAAGTGGCAATGCATAATATCAATGTAAAATTAATATTTAATGTTAAGGTAGTTTAAAGGCACGAGTGATACACAATTCAGATGAAAAGTATTGCAATTGAATTGTTGCATGGCAGTGACAATACATAATTCAAATTAGAATTACTTTAGCATTCAGTAGGTAATCGTCTCTAGGTACAATTGAGTTTTTCAAGGGCAGTATAATTACGTAACTTTTCTGCCGTGGTTTGGGTGTAATTGTTTGTATCCGTGGCTAAAAGTTTACAAATCTCATCAGGGAAAATTTATTGGAATCCTGCTGACATGGGTTTTATTTTTATGATTCTTAGTTTATCCCTAAAATCTGGAATACTTTTCAATAGGGTTTCTTTCAAAAAATCTATATATATTCTTAGCCATTCACCTGTCTTTGTGTGGCGGTTGGCCATGTTTGAGGCTGAACCAGCTTTCCCTTCGCTGAATCCCACGTGCTTTATCTTTTCTGCTTTTGTTTGAGATGTCTGTGTCGAATATTTCGTTATTTTCAGAATCTGAAGTATCAGGAATTCTGTCAGTAGCCTCCTCATTTACCTCTCTTCCTATTGATACTCATTATAGTCAAGCTGAAACGAAAAGAGACATGAAAGTGTGAAGAATGTTGAATAAACAAAGCTTTAAAGGGATATAACAACTTTTTTGCAGAGTGATCTTGAAAAGTAGGCCAAAATTTATTGCATGAAAAAGATATAATGATGTATTGTGTGTGCAGTATGACTTTAAACATATGAAGTTTTGCTCTCAATAACTTAATAATTTTGGGTGAAAATAAACGTTTAATGTGACATGTCTTTTTGGCAGGGGTGGCGTGGATAGCACGTGCATCAGCTGTTGTTATAAAGCTTATGGATACTGCTATTGCTCGTGTGTGGCAGCACCCATTGATTTTTGGGAAGATGAACAAACTTTTCTAATACAGTTAAACACACATTGACAGTTGTGGAAAACTATAGATTTCCTATACAAACAATTAGTGTACTCCACTCTAAACTATGCCTCACCTGCCTGGTCAGCTACCATATCAAAATCAAATATGACAAAGCTGCAAACCGCGTAAAAGGGAGCACTTGTTGCCTGTTGCTTAGCAAGCACAAAAACTCGGCACTTACACAATGTAATTAAGATCTTCCCAGTATGGTCCCACTTCATTATGCTTGGCACTTGTTTTTTTGCAATGTTTCTAGACTCTCCCTATCCAACCTGCTAGATCTATAACCAACCAGCAACCCCTCAAATAGAAATAGAGAACTGCATCACACTTCGACAATCTTTATTACTTAGATTCCTCTGCCTCCAACAAACACGACACTGACAAAATTTATTCACATCAAAATGACCCGATGAACCCAAAACAACGCCTTCCCAACTCAGTCTTAACACTTTGCCACCAGACACGCCCATCTGAAACCACACTCCCCAGACATACAGGAGATACACTTTCTCGCTAATGCTCAGGACACTACCCGGTTATCTGTACAACATTACCAACATTGGTTAATATTATTACAAGACCCCTCATGCTGAAGATGCAACTTTCATAGTGAAGGCACTGAACACACTCGTAAATTGTCCGGCAGTCACTTCATGCCAACGTATAAACATCATCACATTCCTTGACCTACACTTCTGCCTGTTGGGCGTGGATGGCTTCCTAAGTGCTGTGGGAGTTCCACAGGAGGGGTTCCTTGGGGCAGGAAGATAAAGGTATATACACACACGTGTGTGTATATATATTCATACTTGATTGCCGTTTCTCTTTGTCAACCTCCTCCCTCATTCTCTTTATAGCCCATGCCTCGCATTCATAGAACATTGCTGGGACCACCATACTTTCAAACATACAGTAACACAATGATTTGGTAAGAATGATTCAAGGAAAATTGGTGGCTAACGTGGTTCGTTAAAGGGGAAAAAGGAAAAGAAAGAACAGAAGATGATGCTGTTAGCTAGCTTCAGCGCCTTTGAGATCAGGGTCAAAAGTCAGTCAAACTGTCATCAAATCACGAGAGACCGGAGGTACACGCACGGCCGCTTGCCACTCTGGAAAATATTCGCGTGGAAAAATATAATTGCCAGCAACAATGATCGCTTTCCAGGCAGCGGGGAAAAAAGACAAAAAAATCAGATCCGATTGAATCATTGCTTCATTATTTCTTTTAATAACTGATTTTTCTTTTGATTTGAATTAGCTTACCAAGGTAAAAGTCTTGGTTGTTTTTTACAGTAAAATATACATGTAAATTTTGAGGAACACGTACATTCTATATAGTTTCCGAGCCGACTTTATCTGCAAATACTCACTTCTGAATATCATGTCAAGGTAAATGATAGTATCGTGTTTTAGTTGGAACAAGCTCGCTTGATAAATCGAACCACTCATTGACAATATGTCAAATCAATGTGTGGTATTTTAAACGAATGGTTAATGTAATGTCACTTCATTAGTTGCTATCTATTAAATTCAGTTAGTGTTCGATTAGACTAATCATATGCCAGACCACCAATTGATATAATATCAAAGTACTTAGCATCGTGACAGACTTACCATTACTTTCGACGTTAAAGCATTAGTTTACACAACTGATTAAACTAATATTGTATCCAACCAGTGGAAGTTTACAGTCTCAGCAGAGCAGATTCACGGACTGTATACTTTTAGAAAAGATATGGAGGAACTTGACGAAAAAAGAAAATGGAATGGTATAAACAGAAACCGTAGGACTCTTGCCTCTAGGCGGGGATATAATCAATTTATACAATGAATAGTTACCAACTGGACATGAAACGCCCTGTGGAGTAGGAAAGTCAAGTGACAGCACTAGGATCCCGATCCCTCTATCAAGGACTAAAGTTATGAAAAAAAAAAATGTCTTGCCGGTAGTTCGATCTTATTGTATGAGCAAAATTTTGAAGGAAATGTATCTAAACACACGCTTGCATATATCCACAATGGAAAAAAAGGAAAAAAATCCCAAACGAATAACATTTTTAAGCTGTATGAAGGACAGGTACTTAAAATGGCGCTTAGAACTATCGTCAGTTGTGTAAACAAAGAGGAAGAAGTCGCTATGTTGCAAAAATCTTTAGGCAACTGGATCACACAAAGGCCGTTTTGGAAGCGTGACGCACGAAGGAATGCTCAGTAATTTAGTGCAACAGGCGGGACAAGAGCGCAACGCCCACTGGCTTATAAGTAGAGGCGGGAGCCATAAACATTGGCAGAATCGATTCCCGAGACAATGGCTTGGATGCCCAGTCCGCCGCAAGGTCAGGTTACGAGCTGTCGAGTTTATATGGCGCAAGAACTCTGGACCAGATACGTTCGCTTTACGAGGAACCCATTTGGATGCGTACGCGCTCTCATTTTAAGGAAAATTGAACGTATGCACAGTTGCACACACATGTTCTAATTCACCACAATGTGTGTTTGTATTGAGTTAGGGGGCCTTGTGTGTGGTAAATGAGCAAGTTTATTCGACTGATGACTTAAGATGAATTTGCTCGTCTATAACTAGCTAGTGTAGAACGTAGTCTATGTCTAGTATAGATTTTGTCGCTTTAGGCTATTGAATTGCAATAGGAGAGAGAAAGAATAGTACCCCACGTATCCTTTCCGTGTCTTATAAGGTAAGTAAGAGGGACGGGAGCAGAGGACTTGGAAATTCTCCCCTCCTGTAATATTACTCTCCAAAAGGAGGATCAGAGGAAAGAGCTGCGAGAGGATATATCCACTAAGGCTCAGTCAATTGTTCCTGACGCTACCTCGCGAACGCGGGAAACAGCGACAAAGCATGAGAGAAAAGATCGAATGTCGCTTGTAGAATAAACCACGAAAAATAAGTTTACGCCGTAAATGAGATGAATTACAAAATAACGAACGCTGATTGTAAAAGCATTTTTATCTTGCATTACAAAATAACGAACGCTGATTATAATAACAGTTTTATATTCCACAGAATTAACTCCACACATGACTGTCGTATTAAAGTGGTCTGTAACACAGGGTCGACGACCTATCTGAGTTATGAACTAGCTGGACTTATTAATATTCTAATACAGGTAAGAATTAGCCGGACGTGTTAATATTCTAATATTGCTTCTTGAAAATTTAGTACATTTTGTAAATATTGTAGAATATGCTGGAAGCTGTGAAAAATGCTGTGAACAACCTAAGTATACATCATGATATGAGAACGGAAGATAGGAATTTTTTTATGGAAAATACAGTGGTTTGGGTAAAGCAAACATATACTATGCTCAGCGACTGATGGCTGTTGAACTTGTGAGCGGTTAATGCAAAGGAGTTGCTGGGGAGCAAAGTAGGTGGTGGTGGAATGAAAGCAAGTATTGCTGGAGCTCAAAGTAGGTAGATGTTTCGAGGAGTGCAAAGTAGGTAGTTATGAAGTGCAAAGTAGTTAGTGCCGGCGTGCAAAAGAGGGTGGTGATGGACTGCACAGTAGATGGTGATGGAGTATACAAAGTATGTCGTAACGAAGTGCAACGTAGATGTGAGATTCAGCCTTTTAATATATGGCAATTGGGGTTAAGTAATGGGGTATGTAATCAAGTGGATTTAAAATAGAGTAAGTGAGGGTAATAGCGTAGGGTTTTATAGAGGGGTATACAACACTCCTCTCCCAACTCCCTTACCCACCTTGCATGACGGGTGTAGAGGTAGATTGCAGTCGAGAGACCAGGAACATGACCGTGGAGCAGCAGGGGGGAAACGAACCCTGCAAATTTCATCACCCTCTCTTGTCGACCTTGTGCCAAGGGACGTCGTCAAATTTTTACGGTTGTTACACTGTTGAGCTGAGCTGAGCTCGGCTGAGCGCTGCTTGCCTCCCTCCCTCCATCCACCGCCACCACTATCACCACCGCCGCCACCGCCACAACGTTGTATGACGATCTCTCCTTCTCTATAAGTCTCTTATTATCACCATCACGAGTCGTAGTATTTGCTGGCTTGTCTGGGTGTTTTATGGAGAGAGCATACTGATATAAAACACTACCTTCCTATCTATGAAGAAGATATAAAGAGCAGAAATGAGAGAGAGAGAGAGAGAGACTAGGAGACAAACTGAGAATAGAGCGAGAGACTGTCTTTATATGTCTCTTCATCTCTCACTGTTGCTCCCAACACTCGTCTTACTTTAATACATCAGTAATGTCCTCTCACGCTACACGTCTATATTTTCTATATGAGAGTCATATCTTATACGTGACATCAAAGTTCTTGTGAAATATATTGTGCTTATTAGAATTAGCTCTTTAATATACTTTAGTTATGCAATATTCAAATTAAAGAAAACTGTAACGCTGCCGGGATTATTTTTAGCACATACCCTTGAATATTTTGTGCCTTGGACTAGCATATTGGTTTCAATCTGCGCTTTCAGAATATATGCCGGTGCCAATTTTGAGCGTGTGTCTCAAACGCTTATATTAATTTGTGCACTTATTTCATAGCATAGTACCAAAAAATGAGCTTATGTTTCAAACACTGGTGCCAATCTGTGTTTGTAACATGTATAACAGCGCCAATTGGTGTTTGGGCCAAGGTATAGGTGCTATTCTGTGCTTGCGGCCCATATACCGAAATCAGCTTGTGCCTGGGTCTCAGAAACTGGCAATGGTCTGTGCTTGTAACACATACCGATGACATGTTGTGCTTGAGTCTGAAATACTGCTGCCGATCTGTGTTTCCAGTTCATATGCTGACACCGGAGTGTGCTTGATTTGTGCTTGCAGATCATATCCCGAAACCAGTTTGTGTTCGAGTCTCAGTTACTAGTACCAGAGTGTGCTTGAAACACGCATATCACAGTGATATTGGTACCTGTATGCACTTGTTCCTGCGTCTGTGCTAAAAATCGGTATACTGGTGATAGTTTGCTCTTGTGACTTACTGTACGTTGATGCAAACTTATGCTTGCGTCACATATATTGGTGCTAATCTTGAATTCTTTCCATATAACGCTGGTCGTGACTGTTTGAAAGTAGCCGACCTATTCTTAGGCTAATTATGAGAATGGAAACATTTTACAATTGATTCTAATCGCAAGAAAAATAGAAACAACATTTTGTAATCCATTCTATTCGAAAAAAAAAAATGCTTAAGCTAGCAACTGTTTCTGTTATAGAAGACAAATGGCATGGCAGACTAGGCTTCCCACAATGGTTGGATCACCTACGGTGAGAAATATATACCCATCCCTTCTCTCTCTCTCTCTCTCTCTCTCTCTCT
>JAUTYZ010205867.1:539-10584 GCA_032273725.1 Panulirus interruptus
AAATAATAGTCATGTGACTACAGCATCACATATACTAAATAGGACAACATTAACTGTGGTTGCATTACTCACCCCATTGTCATGCCCCACTTGAAAGATTGATTAAAGTTGTTTCTTCTGTCATGGGAGCACTGATGTCAAAATGCCCACTCCTCACATTCCCAACCACCTGGCCCACACCTATACAAAACCCCTCAGAAACTGCAGTGCTCCTAAGTTTCAGAGTCCAATTCAGCCAACAATGGCACCTCTCCCCTCACTTCACATCAGCACCATCGTCCGCAGCCTCGCCCGCTCCCACACAACTCGTGCTGCTCACTAAAACCCGGTGTCTAAATTTCAACCATAACTGTAATGCTTTCCCGCTATAGCCGCTTATTCGTTTTCCTGCTCCATCTTGTCCCTTCCTCTCTGGTGGGGGGGGGGGGTCTGGGGTCATGAAGAGGGGGTCGGGTGAACAGATATGTGAGCTAAGAAAAGCTAAAACCTAACCTAACCTAACCTAACCTAACCTAACCTAACCTAACCTACCCTTACATAAAAGTCTGTTCGACAATTGCATATTCTAATCTTTCGTAAATCAACCTTCATCTTATCTGAGTTAAATTCGACTACTTTACTATAACGTTCCTTTACCAACGGTTATCTTTCTTTATCTAATGTGACTTAATCTAAACCTGCCTTAGCTTAATCTAAGCTAACCTACCTTAGCCATATACAAATCAACGAATATCAATCTAACCTAAACTATTTTAACCTAATCTAACTTATCTTCAACAGAGGTAGCCAAACCTAACACAGCTTAATCTAACTAACCATGACCTAACGAACCTAAATCTATACCTCTCCTACCTTTACCTAAACCAGTTTTAGCTTCCTTAAACTATTATAATGTAGCCTAGTGGAGTTAATCTTCTCTACCCTAACCTTACCTAAAATGATCTAAGCCAGCTTATCTTAAACCAATCAACCATGAAATGCAAGATACTTGTTGAGTCAACCATATTTCATTATTATATTTAACTCAGTTCTCATTTATATGGGCTACATCAAGTGTATAAACTCTCCTAGTTTTCTTACATATCCTCAACATATTTCCAGTGTGCTGAAGAGAATAAGGGTCAGATCACCCTAGAGCAATAAATGAAAATATTTGTATATACAGTATATGCAATCCCTTTAAAAAATACACTTCTACTATTAAATGATACATGCATGGAAACAAACTTGGAATCAGGAAATATAAGCATACCATACCGTGGGATAACTCCAATACAATCAGTGTTCAGTCTAGTCCCCTGTTCTCCATTTTGAACACACATTTCCCTTGCACTGAATGAGCTCTGTAAACAAATTTACAGAGAAATTATTTATTTTCTTCCTCCAAAAACTCAATATATTCTTTCTGTGCAAGATCATTCATTCTCTACTCTGGTAAATCAAGAGGAATGCTCACAAAATCAAAAGCTCTGTGAATCAGTAAGGCTCAGTCTTGACCAAGATTACATCAAGAGTGTAGAATCCATAAAAAAACGCATTGGCTATATGGGTGGAAGATCAGAATCAAAAGTCCTTAGCACTGAGCCCTAACAAGACATGCCACAGTTTGGTACAAGAGTGTATATAAAAAGTATCTGAAAGACTGCAATCAGAATGATAAAAGCTTTCACAACAGTGGTAAAGTGAACAAAGAAATATAGAAAAGAGTACTTGCAGAAATATACAAACTGTAGATTACAAAAGTAATGTTGATCCACAGTGGTACTGCAAACTTGATAGACAAATCTTCATTATTGACATAAAAAATGAAAATACATCTTTCCAAGCCTATGCTCATTTTTCAAGGCCTCCTCAGGAGGAATGACACAAGAACAGTACAAAGAGTTATAAAAGCACTGCTAAATGAGGAAGAAGGCTCCTTGCCTGACCCATCAATGCCTAGGGAACAAGTTTCTGCACCTGACCCACCAGTACCTGAGGAACCTGGCATCTGACGTGACTTCACACATGGATCAAATTTACTTCAGTTATGCATTAGGGTTGCGATATAGCATGAAATAGGTAAAAAAAGGAAGGAACATTGAGGGATGAAGTCAGTCACAGTGTGGAAGAAGGGCTAAGGGCCTTGGTGCGTTCAGAAACGTGGTAGGAAAGGTCAGTGTCTGTTAGGGCAAAAATGGGTAAGTCTGAAAGTGTAGTACCCCTGACACTGTGACACAGATGCATGCTCTGGGCCTTGAAAAGAAATGAAAGGAAGAGAGTGGATATTTTGGAAATCATATGACAGAGAACATGTGGTAAGAGTTCAGTTAATCCTGTAAGGAGTGACAACATAAAAGAGAGCTATGGCAATATACCGTAAGTATAGTTTGATTGAGAGGGCCAAACATGGTTTGCTGAAATACCTCAGACATATGAAGAGGACTGACTAAGAGGATCTTTGTGTCAGGAGTGGAGGGAGAAAGGGGATGGGTAAGACCCAAATGGATTTGGAAGGAAGGAGAAAAGGAAGCTTTGGGATATTGGGGCCTGAATATTTAGAAGGGGGAGAAGCATGCATGGGACAGAATGAAGTGGATCGATG
The DNA here is from genome assembly GCA_032273725.1 of Panulirus interruptus. Lineage (NCBI taxonomy): Eukaryota > Metazoa > Arthropoda > Malacostraca > Decapoda > Palinuridae > Panulirus > Panulirus interruptus. The sequence goes on from JAUTYZ010205867.1 coordinate 3,124, forward strand.
TGGTATATGGGGGTAACATGCTGTCAGTGGTTTGAAACAAGGCACACAAAGTGGTCAAGGTGAACCATGAAATAGTCATTGGAGCGTGACTTTGGATGGTAGGCTATGGTTTTGGTACACCATACATGACAGCTAAAGAGTGGATGTGTGCAAGTGGGGGTAGTTGTTCATCTGTTCCTGTCATTACCTTGCTAATGCAAAGTAATAATAACATTATTAATGATTATTAATAATAACTATTGGTTTATTGATATAACTGCTGCTAAAGGCTTAAAATGAAAGGAAAATACAAAGAACATGAACACACATTATTATCTCTCAGGCCACATCATTAGTTTCCAGCTGCATTCCCAATTTCAGGATTTTTCATTAAGGCAAAACCATAAAGTTTCTATATCTTGCATTCACATTTATTAAAAACATCTAATAGCAGGAACAAAAATGAAGAAAAATTAAAATAAAGTATTTATGGACAGGCAAGGATTAAAGGGAGAGGGGTTGTTAAAAAGTCTTTATGCATATACTAAAAATTGCTTGATATATTGTCTACAGTATGTTGATTATGTTCAAATTGGTTGGGATGGGAGTGTTCTTGTAGTACTGTGTCCAAACTCATAGGGACATGATGTTATAGTGGTGATGAACTATGTGTATGATTGGAAGGAAAGCATGGCAGAGAAGAGGGTTGTCATCGGTTTATGATGCTCAACAGCACTTAAGGTAATAAGAATGAGACCATCACTCCCTTAAACTCAACTGTTAAAAAAAAAATGTTACAACTAACTGACAACTGATTAACAGAGTCCTTGCTAATCTAAATTTCGTTTTCAAACTTTCATCTAACTCTTGCAAGTACAATGGAAATAGGTATCAGTAATCTAAAAACTGGCTTGCATATAAATACCAACAGGAGTTTTATCATAAAAATTACTATTTAATATAGTCATGATTTGGACTGACTACATAAAAAAGACAGACTAACATCACTTTTCTATTATGAAGCACAGAAGGCAGTGTCTTTATTCTGAGTCATCGTTGTTGTGATTAGGCGGGTTCATAACACCTATACCCTCTTGTAGCTCTATCACACTCTCCACTGGGTGTGGCTTCCCATCATCACCAATACGACACGGCTGAATTATGTTGTTCCTGTAATTATACCAGTATGAAGAAAGGCACACTTCCAGTTGTTCAAAATTCCAAGGATTATCAGGTAAAACAAAAAAATATCAAAGTAATTTCAGCCACATTACTTTGGATCATTTTCATACTACAGTACCATAACAGACACTTAATATTCTCGAACGTATGAATGAGGTATTTCATATCAAAGCTTCACATCTGATTGTATTACTATCAAAAACTTTATTTCACAAGCTCATGTTTGCTCACAGCCTGTATTGTACAGTATTCAAATCTAAATGTAATAATTGTCGTAAGCTATAAAAATTTCAGGTATTTTCTTTGAGTTACTACATACTTTTATCATATTCAACTTTGAGAGTACGGTGTTGAACTAAGCAAAAATAACTTCAAGAGGTCCCAGTGGCCACTGCCTTTATTGGCCTCAAGCTTAACAAATTCATTTCAACTTCATAAAAATGAGAAAATGGGTGTAAAAGTTTGAGATGAAAATATGCCTGATTGAAGTCATCTGTTAGTAAGAGGGGTATCAGATGAATATACAATGATGACCTGCATGTGTGAGAAGAGATGTGAAGTGCCTTTGAAATCAAGTGGAATTCTATATCTAACACCCAACTAATCTAAAGAAAATAAAGTGTGCATGACAAAGCAACATAAATAATGTCTGGTAATGCAAGTGGATAAATCAAATTTTTTCTTTTCAGTATCAAAATACAAAATACCTATACGGCAAAACAGATACCTGGTAAGTTTGTCAAGGACATTCACAAGCTTCATTGCTTCATGTTCCTTCTGTTCATCAGTCATCCCCTCCAGTGGAGAAGGTCGAGGAGGTTCATATCGGCCAGTCACTGGGTTAACCCTTAAAGAAAACGTGCTCACAGTTAGATAACTTTACTAATCAAAAACGTGCTCACAGTTAGATAACTTTACTAATCAAAAATGTGCTCACAGTTAGATAACTTTACTAATCAAGTATACATACATTACATATATCTGTACCGAGCATCTCTGTGGCTTTATTGTAAGATATTAAACTATCATAAACACATATATTCTGTACAAATCTTTAAACTTCCTTACTCCTATGAATTAGATGAAATCTAGGGCCATTGGAAGCCAAAATAAAGAATAAAATTCAAATGGAGATGGGTTTTATGATGACAGCTCCCTGTGCATCTTGCTTGCATTGAAATGTATGTAAGTTTTTGTGAAAAAAGGAGCGTACTTATTTTACATAATACAAGTTTATATTTAGTGGCAAATGAAACCCTTAATTCTTTCTAATAAAAAAAGAGGACCCTTTATTGGAACCACTTACTCCATTCTATCATAAAAAACCCATATAATAAACATAAAATCTGCAACCCAAAAGCTGGAGGTGTTATATCAAAGCCAAAATAATTTTCCTTCTGAACAGCATATATATATCCACAAGGTTCATTCTAGCATGGAGTATTGCATGGCTCTTCTTCCAGCTCTCTCTTAACCACAGTGAAATCAGGAGCCCTCCACCTTAATAACTCTACTCCTGCCATCTCTCTTCAACCATCCCTTTCCGTCTGCTGTAATGTTGCTGCCCTCTTTCATCCTACAAGCATTATTTTGGTCACAGCTCCCATGGCCTTTCTCCACTAATGCCTGGCCCTGTGGCATGCAACTGGCTGCGTGTCCCATACCTTGTTAATGGAAAACAGCCACACAAGGGTTGACCATTAAGATATTTCCTTCCTTTGTCAAACAGTGAAACTAAAGAATTCTCTTCCTTCTGTCATCATTTTCTCTTCTAATAACCCTTCTACCATTAAAAGTCATGTCTACAAGTACATAAAGACCTCAAATCAATTTTTTCTAAGTTCTTTTTCTTATAATCTCCATGTTTTCCCTTCAACTAAGTTGACCATGACTGAGGCATCTTTTTTCCAAGCTGTTCCAGCTTTTAAGGCAGGCCTTCTAGATATACATCCCTAACTTATTTACTTTCAACAAATGCCATAAACATTACATCTTAATTCCCAAATGGTGGCCCAAAGCCATTCTTCTTCTATAACCAGGACTAACCCCAAAAATGGCACATCTTCAAAAGGGTGGTTTATGAAGAACTGAGCATTCACTGTGTCCAGGTTTGGAAGGATACAATGTCTGTTAAAATCATTTCATCTCTCTCCATCCCTTACATAATTTCAAACTCCAATGATCAGAAAGAAACCACCATCAATACTCTGTAATCTATATGTGTCTTATAATTAACAAAAATATCTGAGACTAATTGATCTAATAATCTGATATGAAAATAACTGCAGCACTAAGTCCTATACAAAATATATTTTAGGAAATTTGATTGTCACTTACATTTCTCTCACTCTTTCATACTCCTCAGTATCAGAGTCCTCTGATTCAGAAGAATAATCCACTGATGGTTTACTTCCTCCAAGCATCAGACCTCGTGAGGCAAGGAGTCCTGCTGCATTACCATAACCAGTGTACTTTATAAGACGGTCAACTGATGAAAAAAAAAATATATGAATTAGTGTCCTAAATAACTGTGCATCTAATGTGATATCATACAAAGTACATTTTATAAAATGTTGGATTTGGCTGTATCAGTGCATGTTCCCATGACGGAGGAAAAGTTTTTAAGCAAAAGCTGATAGAAATGTCCAAGTACAGAAGTAAGTTCAGAGGTACACATCTTCAAAACACAAGGAAGGATGTCATCTGGTTCATACATCTTGCATGTGTCCAAAGACAGGAGTACTTTTTGGACTGTATGAAAAGAGATTAAAGAAGGGAAAGGCACAGGATTAGTGATAGGTGAATCAGGAGGTGAAGTAAAGTTGCAATCATCTAAGAAGGAATCAGAAAAATGGTGAAAGAAAAAGAGAGGTTTCTACATTTCCTTTGGTTTACGGAGTGCATGACCTCAAGATTACCAATGTACAATGATTTTGGGCAAAGATGAATGAGAGTCAAAGGATGGAGAGATTTTCTAAGCCCAGTACACTCAAGTCCCTTGCCTAAATGGCCCCAGTCCAAAAGTGATCAAATCATGTATTGGCTGAAGAGACAGTTTTGGGGGAAGGACATATCCCTTAATTCCCATAGCAATAAGCCAAAACATGCTTGGCAGACGTAGGTCTTATTTCTCGAGACCTGGAAGATGCAGTTCACAAGCCAGTGCTATGTAATAAAGATTATACTAATACTTAAACCTCTCTAGCAACTTACCTAAAAGGTTAACATCACTGAATTGGATGATGACAGGCTTAGAGAGAAAGGATATATACCTTCATTCCCACTACAATAACACAATATAAGCTAGGCAGAGAAAGTGGGTTAATCTTTAAGTAACTAAAGGGTGCAAGACTGTTCTGGCTGAGTGAATATTGTCATATGGCTCACTGTCAGAGCTGTGGTACATAGATTAAGCTACCACTATGGTGAAATTCATCACATGAAAAAATTATCTACCCTTTGCTACACATTTTCATGGATTATTAAGGCCTTTCACTTTTATCATAATAATCAATACCAAAGCTCCTTTCACAACTGATCTTTGATGTAATATTTAAGGCTTCATTTATTTCTATATCCTTTGCAACCCTTTGTAAATGAGTCTAGAATCCTTGAGACCAAGTGGTGAGGTTCAGCACTGTCTGATAGGCATTTTTTCATAGTTCACAATGGTTTTGTATTTTTTTGCACATCTCATCACACGAATAAAAAAGCTGCAACATTTTTTGCATGTTTAGGATTGGCTAACCCAATACATAATGGGTTTTCCTAAACTAGGAATGGTTTTCTTAATTCCTATGAAAAAATAATGATTTTTACATATTTTGTGCACCTCTTTATGAATAACAATAACAAAAAAGTTTCAATGTTTTCTGTGCTGTGTGTAGGAAAAAATAAATTCTGCACTGAAAGGGTTAAGCATTAACAACCATTTTGTTATATTCACTCACATTCCTAACCCTCTTGCATACAGATAACCATAATTTACCTTTTTAACATTATTTTGTATCTGCATTTCCTACCTACACTGAATGTGACCTCTAACAGATCAACTTAAGGCAGTACTGTAATCTTTCATTCACGGTCACAATTTCACTAAAAAAAGCTTAGCAAACCATCTTTTGTTATACAGTCCAGAGTATCATTACTGCAATTTAATAACTTTAAAGATGCACTAGACCCTCATCAGCAACCATCACTAGCTACCAAAACCAAAAAAGTTGCCCCATGTGCTGGGATGTCATATCTTTTAAAAATAAATACTACATATAATCTACAGCAAAATGGGGTTCCCTCAATTTTGTATTCAATAAATAAGCAAAACTGAACTTCTGTTCACTTATATATGTCTTTACATGAAGCCATTCTATACTTACCACTTTCCTTGCACAGGATGAAGAGAAAGTTTGCAGACAAATGTTTCAGATCATGAATAGGTGAAGTCATGAGGGTACACAATTTGTTCCGTATAGTGATCCCTTCCTCAGGTCTTTTACTCACATCTCGCAGTGGGGGTAAAACACGCAGACGGATAAACTTGCGGATGGTTCGGTTAGCCTGCACCATCTCAACCATGAGCGTCAAAATCGGCATGAGACTCTTGTTGGATGACTGGCCAGGCTAAAAGAGAATACCATAGATTAAAATACAGCCTCTTTCACCTGTATCATTACTTAGCTGATTATAAAAGAGGAAAGCTTTGTTGGATGTATGGGCAAGATGATATGATGGATATATGTGCATCAGCTGTATAATATATTTCAATCCAAAATTCAAATTTAAAAGTTCCTAGTTTTCTGAAAAAGTAGGAAACACAAATATTCTGCTTCTACCACATCTCTCATCTCTCTCTTACACTGTCATTTCTTACAAGATAACCCGGCCTAACACTGCACATTGTCCTCTGGCATATAATTTTCAACATGTCCATCCTCTTCCGTTCTTTTACATCCATAGCCCATGACTCATATCCATACAATGCTTATAAACATACCCATCTTTTTCTTAACTGATAATGATCTTTCTTTCTAAACACCTGTGACTCACTTCAGACCCCATGGTTCCATTGGCTGCAGTGCCTACTCCCAGGTACCAACAGTGCTTTTCTTCCTTCTGGTCCTCCCCATTCAAACCACTCAAATCCTCCTGTCTCATCTTCTTGCTTTACTTCATTACCATATTTTTGTTCACATTTACTCTCAACTTGTCTTAATTCTTGTCTCATTCAACAAACATCATATGCATTTCTTTATTTTTACCACGTCTTTCCACTCAGTGAGATACATGATTAGAGTTGAGATATTTCAAATGATAATGTCAAAGAAATTTCTCAAGACTGGATGCAATAGAAGCACTTTGTATGTGAAAGTGGTGTAAATGGAGACCCCAGTTTACCGTAACAAATCAGTCAACTAAGGGAGCCAAGTGTAAAAGGAAGAGTTGCTAATAATAATACAGGAGTTCAAGTTTCACTTTTACACATCACATGGGTTAAGGATGTATATAAAAGAACTGGGAAGGTTGTATATACAAGATCCACCCTGCAGAATTGTTGTGAGTTAATGATAGATACAGAAATAGATAGGCTAAATAGTATATCTAGTTCATTCCCCCTTCTAAAATATTTCATTCAAAGCCTGACCTTGATAAGGATTCATGTCTATAACAGGAGCCTCAGTCATAAGATCCAAATCTTCATAATCATCTCAAAGACTACACAGATAAAAGTTTAGCTTCCTGGGAGGTATATGGACTTATCTTCCAAGCCTGAAGCATCCTAGAGCACATGCTATACAAAGCTAAAAGCAGTTGTATCTTTGAGTACTACTTTCTCTACTTCCCCAATGTGGTTCTTCAAATTCCAGCATGGTTCATCAAGGGTCAAAGAAATTGTTAATTTAGTTAAAGTTTTAAAGTGGGTGACTACTGTATGCCTAAAAATTTACAAATAATACATCAAAACTATTTTGAAGAAAAAGCTACAAAGAATAATTACTGTCTCTTGCAGGAACCAGCCTGTTCCAACAAAAGAACAAACAACTGTATATTAAGCGATTACAATTCTACATTTATTCTCAACTAAAATGCTTATGTATTTCAGACATACAAATGTTCAGATTCCTTAAATGCCACTACATTCTTCAAACATATCCACAACTTTCAGTGTATTTTATTCAAGTCTGTCTCAAGAGAGAGATCACAATAAGAGTATTAGAAGGGGATTTACAAAACAAAAGTTAAAATAATAAAACCATTTACCAAGTACCTTGTAAGTTTTACATGTCAAAAATTGATTTTCCG